>CABHPQ010167379.1:0-43637 GCA_902168405.1 Peromyscus aztecus
GAAGTCATTGTTCTCTGACCCTCTTCCTTCCTCCTTTTCTTTCTACCCCTTCTTCCATGCTTTTCAAACATTATATTCTTTCAAGTGTGCCTTCTTTAGTACAAGTTTGTTTGATAATGACTCCATGTGTTTTGAATGTCAAGTCATTAAATTTTGCTGTATAATATTCCACTACATAAAAACTAGTATATTTATATATGCTCCCTTTTGATAGAGCTCAGGCTCAAGGTCACAAAAGACATTCCCATCACAAACATCCTTGCAATTGTCTCTTGGGGAACATCTGCCAGGGATTCTGTTGAGAAGTGCTCAGAAGTTAGATGGCTAGCTCAGTCAGTATATCCTCCACCTTTGCCCTACTATTAACTTTCCAAGTTTTAACATCCCTCCTCTCCAGCTGCGCACAGGGTTCTCCTTGCTAAACACCTACACCAAAAATCAGTCCTAGAAATCGTTTTAAAACCACAGACTTCAAACCCATCGGGGTGGTGGCACACACCCTTAATCCCAGCACTGAGAGGCAGAGGCAGATGGACCTCTGTGAGTTCAAGGCCAGCTTGGTTTACAGAGAAATTTCTAGGACAAGTTCCAAGGCTACACAGGAAAACCCTGTCTCAAAACAACAACAACAACAAAACAAAAACAAACAAACAAAAAACCAACACCAAAAACACCCTCAGACTTCAGTGGATGTTTTATCATTGTGATTTCAATTTGTGTTTCTCTAGTTATGTTAATGAAGTTGAATTGCTCAATGCATTTTTGTAAAATTCCATCTGTCCAGAGAAATATTCTCTACTGCTCCAGAGTGCAAACTGGGCTGGCCTTGCAATGAGGACAGAAGCCTTATAGCATTCTTGAATTTTCTACAGGTGTCTGGATAGGCACTCCCAAGAAACCTTTCTCCATGGCTGAGGTAGCTCCAGCAGTGCAGGCAGGTAATGGTTGGTCTTCACTGTCAATCTGACTGGATTTGGAATCACGTAGGAAACATACCTCTGCATATGTTTCCAAAGAGGTCTACCTAAGGAGGGAAGACCTGCCCAAAGGTTGACTGGGTGGATTGAATATGAGAAGGAGGATGCCAGCTGAGCACCAGCATTCACCTCCTGGATTCCTAACAGGAAACACGATGTCTGTCACCAACTACTTCCCACGTGCACAGCCAGAGCTGCCTCCCCACAATGGTGGGCCTTATTCCTCCCGAGAACTGTGAGCCAAAGCAAACTCTTCCTTGCTTACATTGCCTTTGATTGTTATTTTTGTCACAGCAAGAGACAGGTAACTAATACAGTGGGTTTTCTTCCTTTCCTCCCATTGCTGTGAACTGAGGGAGGTCTTCTTTCTTCCCTGCTAGAAGATGCTAACAAGCAGATGGTGTCAGGAACGCAGGAATGTCCATGCCTGCAGCTGCTGCCGAAGAGGCTGGAGATGCTGCAAAGGCAGACCCGGGGAGAGGTGGTTCATAAGCTCCCCATTCATAAGCTCCCCATAGCCTTGCCCATCTTCTGGGCTGTGTGTGTTTCTCTACATGATTAGGAAAGGGAGAATTTCAGAATAGATCATGAGCTGCAAAGAATTATTTTTGTATGTGTTTAATTTCCTTTTGCCTCAGCACTGAGAATCTGGTATCTAATCAAGGCACTTTGCAGGAATGAAGGTACATGCGATTGTTGGTTTGGTTTATGTGGGTTCATGGCCAGGATGTTTCCCTATGTGCTCTTCATATGTAAACAACAGCAGGCAATAACAAGTATTTGAAGTAAGTCTCGTCTAGTCAGGGTAGAGGTGAGGAGAGAGGGAAAGTCTCCAATTCTTAGCTGCAATTCCACTGAAGACGTTGCCAGCCCCAGCTTCTCCCCTAGGTTATGCCCACAGCAACGGCAGTCAGTGCAGCCAGTGCAGTGCCAACCTGACTCCACAGCCAGCCCTTTGATTTTCACAGATGAGTAACACTCCACTGGAAACAGGAGCATCCTTGGCACCCCTGTCTTATCACAGTGCTGTTATTTTTACTTAATAGCCGGAAAGTCAAGCGCATTCAAAGCGATGGTGTCCACAGCATCTTTTACCCAGCAGATCCTACAGCTGTGCCCAACAGAGTGAGCACAGTCTATTCCAGGGATGTGTGAGCACCAGGCACTGGGTATGTGCGAGGTGCACAACAAAGCTAAAGTGTGCATACACTATTGACAACCCTACCTGGGTCACAATACATATTTGTGTCATCTATTCTGTGTGTGTGTGTGTGTGTGTGTGTGTGTGTGTGTGTGTGTATGGGTGTGCATGCCAGGGGGTCAACCTCCACTGTCATTCCTCAGGTGCATTCCACTGATTTTTGTGAAATCATCTCTCACTGGCCTGGAATTAGCAGGACAGTTTAGACTGGCTGGCCAGTGAGCTCCAGGAATCTGCCTGTCTCTACCTCCCCAGTACCCACAGCACCATACCTGGCTTTCTTACATGGGTTCTGGATACTGCATTCAGTTTCCAAGCTTGTGAAGCAAGCCCTTCACCGGCCAAGGTGTACTCTCTCCCCTTTACCCACTTTATCTCTTTACCTGTAAACAGTGGCATCTGGGGAAGATAGAAAGATGAGGTGAAGTCAGTGGTGGGAAATCCAAGGCCAGCAGTGTCTGTGTTCTGGCTTGGAGGGTCACTTCTGCAGTGTGTCCTAAGACAACACTAAAAAGACAGAAGTACAACCACTCTTGACTAAGGAGGGGAGCTCGATGAGACTTCATAATTCATGGAAAATTCTAGAACCTTCCCTGCTAGTTCTATTACCTTGACCGACAGCTTCTCTGCTACTGTTACATCATTTCCATTTGGTTGGAAATAAATTTTCAGGTGGACCTCGGATAAGGTGAAGGGCCCTAGAGAGCTCAGAGGGTAAAGGTGCTTGCTGCCAAGCCTGAGGACCTGAGTTCAACCGCAGGAATCGCAGGCTGGAAGGAGAGAACCAACAGCTGCAAGTTGTCCTCTGACCTCCACAGGTGAGCTATGGCACTTGTGAGAGGGGGAGGGAGAGGGAGAAGTTAATTTAAAACAAATAAAGGAAGGGGCTGGAGAGACTGCTCAGTGGTTAGAGCACTGGCTGTTTGTTCTTTCAGAGGACCGGTGTTCAGTTCCCAGCACCCGCAGAGCAGTTCCTAACTGTCTGTAATTCCAGTTCTAGGGGATCCAGTGCCCTCTTCTGGCCTCTGTAGACATTGCACACATGTGGTGCATGGACATACACGCAGGCAAAACGCCCATACACATAAAATAAAGACAAAAATAAACTAAAAGAATGTTAATGTTTGACTTGATTTGAGTATTACACACACATCCCAACCCTGTGAATATGCGCAATCTTTCAGTCTGAATTGGTTAAAAGGAAACAAGAACACCTCTGCCTGCTTCCTCAGCACTCCCTCCCACTCTGTCTCCAGCTCTCCGCTGCAGCGGGGTGTCTCTGCATTCTCTCCCTCTTCTGCCTTTGTTACTTGTCTCTTCTTCGGTTCTGCCTCCCCCACATTCCTGAAACCAGACTTTATTGTGCATTTTTCAGGAGGCTTCCCAGTCAATGTTCTGGTTATTTCCTTGGGCCTGATGACAATGTGCACTGGCCTCTGCCCCAGCGGCAGATGAGAAGCACCATTAATCCTTCCCTGCTGGCCACAGCCCCGATAACTGACTCCAAGTCCCTGAGCATGAGGTGTTGGACAAAATGGTGGTGCTATTGTGGGGTTGAAAGCTTCCATTCTCAGTTGGTGAGTCTCGACTTTCCAGCTCATAGATGCCCCTTCCAGATGGTTCATTCTAAAACCCACCGTACTCTTGAGGAGAGCATCTCCCATCCTCGGGGAGGGGGGGGAGAGAGAAGTTGGATGGTAAAGGGGTTCTGACTGGTCCTGTGTGCCCCTGCTGGCTTAGCACAGCATATGCACAAGACCTAAGGGGTCTGGCATGTGCTTCGGTTCCTAGGTGCACTCTTGCTAACCAGATAGCACTGGTTCCTGCAACCAAAAGACTTCACTAAATTCTCCCACACTGTAAATTTATTTTAAACTATTAAAGTGAAATGAAACAAATGTTCTGCGGTGAATTAATATTCCTCTCCAAATCAAAAGGGCATGAAGGCCAGAGTTATTTCCTTCCATGAACTAGGCAAACCCTTTAATTTTAGGATGAAAATGTGTATGGATCCTGCTCTCAGACTGCCTGATCCATTAGAACCTGAAGGAATGTTTTCATATAATAGGACACTGAGCTTTGCTGTCACCTACAGTCACCTCAGTCTTTTCTGAATGGTCTTCCAGAAAGTTCTCCTAACCTTTTGGTCAGCAGATACCCTGAGATGAGCAGCCCAGAAGAATCGCCACCAATGGGGTTTGTAGTTGGCTGTAATATCCCACAGTGTCCCACTCCCCCCGGTAATAACGGAGCTCTAACACTAACAGCGGACGGGTATGGAGCAGAGTGGCGGGTGTGCAGAACGGGTTCTAGAAAGGGGAGTGGCTTTGGGCAGCAAGTCATTAATTTAGCATATTGATGGGTCCAAACACAGAGACCCAGAGGCCACATGAGCTAAAGTCCCGCTCAGCCTCTGGAGAAGACAGGACAGCCCTCTCCACTGAAGCTCTACCTAAGACAACTTATAAAGGATCCTGAGCTGACTACCTGTTTCTGGCTTTGAGAATTTCTTTGTGTTAATTTTACCAACTTTCATATTTGTGTGTGTGTGTGTGTGTGCGCGCGCGTGCGCTTATGAAGGCCAACCTCCTATGTCCCTCTCAGGCCCTTCTACTTTGTTGAGACAGGGTCTCTCACTAGAACATGGAGCTTATCAATTAGGCTGGATTGCATGGCTAGGAAGCTCTGGTGATCCCTCTGTCTCTGCTTCTCTAGGGCTGGTCATCCAAAGGTGTACCCATGCCCCACTTTTGACATGGGTGCTGGACTCAGAGCATGCTTACACCCTTATGTGCTTACATGCTTACAGGGCAATCAATTCACAACTGAGGCATGGCCCCAGCCCCAACTCTGCACACTTTTACTTGTGGTTAACGTATTTAAGATTGTTCTTGCTCCCGGTAAGCTACTGTGGCATGGACGGATGCCCAGCTGCCTTTCCAGCATAGATAGTAAGCTGTATTTTAGGAAGAGTTCTGAGAAGGAAGATGTTAGGAAGAGATGCCGTAGAGTCAAGAAGCAGGATAAATCAACCTGAGTCTCCATGGGGCACATGGGGGGGATGCTTAGAAACCTGGACCTTCTGAGTCATGCCCGGACCCATTTTCAGAAGGCACGTCGTCTTCAAACACTAAACATCAATACCTGTTGATGACAGCTGGTGTGAGGAGCTTCATGTCACCAAGGAAGGGGATGCAGTGACAGGAGTGCCACTAAGTTCCCTGGGACAGAGGAGCCCTTTATCTATAGAGGCTTCACCCCTATAACTCATCTCCCAAGCAGAGCTAGTGTCCACAGAAGGGGTGGCCTAAAAACCTCAAAGACTCTCTGCTCACTCTACCCACTATCTGTGGACTCTTTGGGTCACTGGAGCCCGAAAGAAAGAAAACCCTAACTTTGGACAGTTCTGGTTCAGGAGCATTACCCAAAACAGGAAGGGGAAAGCAATGCCTGTGAATAGTTGCTGGACTCAGTGTCACAGGAACATCCATCCAGTGACAAAAGACTCCCACTGGGTTCCAGAAGCCACAAGGAACACTTTGGTTTTCCTGTGCCAAGAATTCCCAGGCCCCAGCTTCCTTTAAAGCCGTTGTTGACTGGCCATGAGATTCTCAACGATCCAGGCACCTTGTAGACCTCTGGGCACCAAAGAAATACATAAACCCTGCTCTCCTATCGCATGCTTGAGGATCCACCAAGGCAGGCATGGAGGACCAGAGCAAGCCTTGGTTCTGAACCAACATTTACCTAGAAACTCGATGTCAGGGAAAAGCTCATAGGAACAGAGCAGGGAGATTTAACAGGAAGCAATGGCCTTCATACAGTAAAACTTCCCACTGGACCTACTCCAAGAGGAGACACCCCTGAACGTTAGTGGAACTGTAACACACCAGCAATAAATGGACACTGGATTGAAAATGTGCATGTTGAAGACCTAAGATGTTTCAAGGGAAAAACTTTATAAAAAACAGCGTTACTTTAAAAATAATGTTTTGTTCTAGGAGAATGAAACATCTTGATTTTTCTCACAGTGCATGGCATGGCAAGTTGAAAGGTTAGTCCGTTAACATTCAGAACATTCAAAGTTTGTAAAATAGATGTCTGTCAACAATGAAAGGGAGGCTGTGGATTGATTTCACCAGTGTCGTTTCTTATTTCTCATTGACTAGCACAAAATAAAATAGCCCTGCTTGGGAGATGAATTATAGGGGTGTAGCCTCTATTAGATAAAGGGCTCCTCTGTCTCAGGGAGCTTACCAACACATTTGCCTTCTTTAAGTCACCTAACTGCAACTGGAGATGAACTTCTAAAAGAATGTATGGGTAATACAGTCTGCGGTAAACATGAGTCTTCAACTAGGCAATGTGGTGTGGACAGGGCCAGCCAGGGATTGCTATCTAGTCTTTGTGGGGCTCCTGGTGATGCATGGGTTTGCAAGCCTGGGAGGGCTACACATAGAACTGCATGTGGGAAGAGCTGGCTGAAGAGGCATTCAGTGCATGACTGTAACTGGGTTTGGTATCCCTACAACCACTGGGCTCTGCCTCTCGATCTCTCCTCACAAAAAAAGTGCTCAGGCTTGTCTGGTCTGTCTCTGCGCACATGTGGATGCCCTGAAGCCACTCACTGGGAGGCACTCTGCTGCTTTCTGAGGTGGTGAGATGTCCAACTACTCACCCGTCAGAACCAGGCGTAAATCACGCAGTCCCTGCAGTGAATGTTAAATATCACCTAAATTCCAATCAAGCCTGGAGTGCCAAGAACTGCCAGTCATCCAACCCAGGCGAGACTGTGATTAACAAGTCTTCCAAGGCAACTGAGGAAAAATTAGGAGTCCACAAGTTCCAAATGAGCGAATGTGGAAGTGTCATTCGACAGAAGCTGCATAGACTTAGCCGGAGCATGAGATTCAAATGAGTGACAAACCAGACTCTTACTTATCAACTTAAGAGTTGACAGAGCATTTGAAAGTACAGTGAGCTCACATCTCATCTTGCTCTCGATCCAACAGATGATGGATAAAATGCTGGTTGCTGCAGAATCCCCTGGGCTCAGTTCAACTGGCTATAATGTCAGTGCTATCCAACACAGGGAGGGGGACAGGGAAGAGGATGAGTACAGGTATCACGTGGGTAACCATATTCAAAGAGCAAGCAAGACACACAATGAGCAAGCTTTTTAGCTTTTGAGAGGGAGAGAGTGAAGATGGGACTTCAGACATTTTTAAGAGATATAGTATAAAGATATCTCTATACTACAGCATACCATGCCAGCTCTGACTAAAAATACTCATTTGATATTAGATTTCTATGAGCATTGATAACAAGTTATTTACATAACTAATCTTAATCCATGTCTCTAGCCTCATACCTAAATGTTCCAGTTCTATTAGCATGCTATTAGCAGGGTATGAAAAAGGACCATGGTGTGGGTGGACATTGTACAGTGAGTCTACTTAATACACACTTATGACTTGTTTAGACAAAATTGTGCTGATTATCGTAACAGACCAAAAGAAGGCTGAAGAACTTAGGAAAGCAGATATATTTTCACAAACAGGTGACTAAGTCAGGTAGCCCGAGCAGAGGCACTGAATGAGGGCTTGCGTGGCATCATCACGGTCCGTGCATGCCACTCTTTCCATACTAAAGTCAGGTTCTGAGCTAAACCTGCAGCTTTCTTTGTGCCAGGCAACAGGTGCCTTGCTGAGGGTAGGGTACTTTTTTACAATTAGAGTACGTTCTCGCTCCTGGTCTCTCTTCATTTAAGGAGAGACTTCAAGTTGGGCAGACTGGTTCTCCCAAGCACGCACACCTCTCCACCAGCATCCCCCAGACTCAACCCACTTTGTAAACAACTCCAGACCCAGCTAGATAAGCATTCTTCCATTGCTTGCTGATCATTCTGAAGTAGCATGGCAATCCCTCCTTGCCCCTGCCTCTTACAAAAGCAAAAACCTACAGGGTAACACAAGGGGCCCTTATCCAATATCAACACCTTAAAGTCTAAAACGTCACCCAAGCAAACATACACACAGGATTTCCGCTCAACTAGATGGCAACCTCTCTGTCCTTACCAGGAGAATCCTGCACTCTGACTTCTAGGTCCATGCCTCAGGCTACTGGCACTAACAGAAGGGATACTGATATCAGACAAGCCAGCCACAAGCAGGCTGGGGTCATCTTGCTGGAAGGCAGGGCAGTGATCCTCAAGTTGACAAAGTTGTCACTGCCAAACGCCCCCGTGACCTGCAGCCCTGAGGTTCTGGGCATCCCCAGAGGTCTTCCATCCTTCAGAGGCACTTGCAATCACTGCCCCCTACCTTAGAGTCAATCATCTTTGGGGCAATCATCTTTCCCAAACCTGGGGAACAGGCCCCTGCCTGGCTGGCAGCTGTGGATGCATTGTGTGCCTCCAGGGCAGAGGTACACACACATTGTCATATATGGGAGGCTGAAACCCCACAGGTCTCAGCCCTGGCTAGCACCCAGGAGACCAGGGAGGGCATTAGGGCCCAGGGGCACTTCCTGTCTTAAGCGACCTCTCTTCTCTGTGCTTGCCTCAGAACAGCCCTGGGGATGTATTTGAAACTCAGCAGACACAAGCCAGAGAGCAAACTGTGCCCAAAGCAACAAAGCCACATGTCTAGAAGACAGCAACCGCCAAACCACCAACATCCCGTTTGCACACAGATGCTGGATCATTCACACCCTCAGGTTCAAGTGGGAAATGCTGCAAAATAGGAACACCAACGAGGTCTCCGACTTCCCGGGAAATTCAGGACTACCGAGGTCTGCCCCACCACACACTGCTTCTCAAGGTGGATTCCCACCCTGCCAACAGCAGCACTCACCATCACGTTGCCCTGCATCTTAGCAGTCTTGATCATTGCCTTTTCCTTCATTTTGTCCCAAGTCTTGAACCTGACTTCTGGCCCAGAGAATAGTAACTTAATCCATTGTTCTGGTGAGGACCCAAGTGAGGACCGGAGCCGTGATTACCCGGTGGAGATGGCGTTTTGAAGAAAACACAATTCTGCCACGTCCTGGTTTTCCTGTCCCTCTAGGTTCCCAGGTAGATCCCACTGAAATCAACTCTTCCCAGTCGCTGCCGGGGAAAGCGGAATCAGGAGTCAGGCGCTGGGGGGTGCGGCTTTTAACAAAAAGCAAGCTGGGAGCCGCGGAGCGAGGATGTGGCTGCCTGTGAGCAAAGGCGTGCGTGTCCTCAGAGCTGGCTCTCAACACGCTGTGAGTGACAGCAACGTGGCAAGTGCCTTGTGCACTCCAGGACTCTGGGCGGGGATGCTTGGCTAGCAGCGCCGGTCCCCAAGGGCGGTAACACCCAGAAGTGTGTGTGTGTGTGTGTGTGTGTGTGTGTGTGTGTGTGTGTGTGTACACGCGTGCGCGTGCTGGCCTCAGCCTCTGCTGA
The DNA here is from genome assembly GCA_902168405.1 of Peromyscus aztecus. Lineage (NCBI taxonomy): Eukaryota > Metazoa > Chordata > Mammalia > Rodentia > Cricetidae > Peromyscus > Peromyscus aztecus. The sequence goes on from CABHPQ010167379.1 coordinate 9,608, forward strand.
GCAGGACCTGGAAGCCCCGGGCTGCAGCACGCTTCAGCTAGCGTAGCTGCCAGGGGGATCAGCCAGCAAGAGGGTGACTACAAACAGGTTCCAGGGTGATCTTGGTGGGTGGAGCCAGTCGCTATTAGGAGGGATGGCCAGCCACCAGCCCCAGTCTGCACCCGGCAGAGCAGGGAGCAGTGGCGCAGGGAGCTAGACTCCACACGTCCGCTAAGAGTCTGGCGGAGGAGCTAGGGGCAAGCGGGAGGAGCCTGCGTGGCAGCTGATAAATAATGTGGTTTCAGGTTACTATGGGACACACGTGATGTCTCCATGGTTGCACCAGGGCGCCTTACAGTCAGTGGCCTTGGCAGTGATGGACTGCACCCTACAGAGCCACATGCTGGGTCCTTAGAGCCTCATCTTTGCAGCTGCTACCCCAGCTTAATCACTGCCCTCTAGACCTCAGCCCAGCCACAGTCCTGATAGTGCCTTTGTTTCTTCAGCACATCTCTCAGGCCAGCACCCTCCTCCCCAAGGTACAGCCCAGGGGAACTCCAAGCCCACTTCTATTTCCCCAGCTTTCTCTCAGGGTGGCCAAGTCTGGATTCCAGGATCGCCAACCCAGAGCGCTCCCAGGATCATTCACAACCACCGAGGTATGTTCAGCATTATCCCACACGGCAGAGAGCTCCAGAGTGTGTGCACAGAAGGCTGGTACATTCTTTTACAGATGGACCTACAGCGCTCCAAAACCCAGATGAAGGCAGGCTTGTGGAGGTGTGTGAAGTGCGCCCTCGCCTGCCGGGGAAGGGCAATGGCGGAAGCCAGTCTGGTAAGGATTTTGAAAACTTTCCTCCGCCTTTTTAATATCCACCAAAAAAAAACTTCTGTAAGAAAAGAAACAGGAGGCTGGGACTTAGAAGTGGCTTAAGCTGATTCCTATACAATAGATGTGCACAATACAATGTGTGTGTGTGGAGCACAATCGCATACACTCAAAGCCTTTGGTAGTTGGTATACAGGTGTAAACTGCAGATCTGGGCTACAGAGATGAATGGAGGAGATAAACTGAGGACAAACACTTGGAAAGCAGTCCGTAAAGTATGCCTGTCTACAGTGTATGTATGGTCTTTTCTGGAGATAATTTCTTCTGTTAGGGCTATTTCTCTCCTGGCCACGACCCCAAGATACTATAAGCAAGATACTATAAGCAGAAATGTATTCTCCCAGAGACAGAGGCCCAGGATATATCCCTCCTCCAATACTAGGTGTCCCCCTACAGTGGGTGGGCTTCTTCTGGTTCCACATAAAGCCCCTGGGTGTCCTGAGTGGCTTGGAGGAGGAAGGTGGCTTTCTGGGGTCTCTGTAAAGACAGTAATGACACTCTCTGGGGTTCCTCTCTCTTTCTTCCAATAGCTCCTAACACTGCTTTAACTCATTTCTCCCAGGGTTATGGCATGGCATCTGAATCTGGGGTAGGCATCAACTTCTGACCATAGAAGACTCAGGTTACCACTAGATGGTTTGAATGAGAACTCTCCCGTAGTTTGGGACATTTGAACACTTGTTCCACAGTTGGTGGTGCTGTTGGGGGAGGTTCAGGTGGTAGAGCCTTGCTGGAGGAAATGTGTCACTGCAGGGAGGGCCTTTAACATGGAAAGTTTCTACAGTACCTCCACTTCACTCTCTCCTTCTGCTTGCATCTGCACATATGAGCTCTCAATTTCCTGTTCCTGCCATCATGGCTGCTGCTTGCAGCCATGCTTCCCCTCCATGACAGAAACATTCCTCTGGAACCATAAGCCAAAATAAGTTACTCTGGGGTGTGATGTTTTTCATCATGGCAACAAAAAAGTCACTCAACAGCTGTCCACACTGGCCTCCCTCACAAGGTGGGGAAGACAAAACAAAAAATGTTTTTTACCTTGCCATATTCATTGTATCCTTTTAATTACCCTTTAAATGGAACGGATGAACAAAATCCTCATGTCTAAGAAACCAGTAACCATTGAGAAGCTGAGTGTTTGTCCCTAAAGCTCACCCAACAGTCATGAGCCCTGCTGTTCTAGGCTCTTTGAGCTCCGTTCTTCCTGTCCATTGTCCAAAGCCTACAGGGAAGTGAGGCTGAGTGAGAGGTAGACCTAAAGAGTCAGAATGGAAGGGAATAAGGCAGCCTGGAGGTTCTGAGCACATGGCTGCGCTTACTCCTTCCCAGTAACTCCTCTGCTTCAGCCAGTGCCTTGTGGGATATTGGGGAGAAAGGAGTGAGAATGATCAGAAAGAAAGAAGGCAGGAGAATAAGAAAAAAAATTGCTTAAAATGGGATGACTACCAACTTTCATATTAATTTTCAATGATAACATTTTGTAAGAAAATCCCTCAGGAAATCATGGCTCTCTAAACCTCTTCCTGTCCCAGCCACCACAGCAGCTTTTTTTTTACACTGTTTCATTTGTGAGCAGGGATGCTAGCTGAGTCTTTTCTGTCACTATAAAAATACTACAGAGTAATTGTAAATGATAAGGTTCGTGGTTCTGAAAGCTGGCAAGTTGAAGATGGAGATTTTACATCTGACAAGGACCGTGCCAAGCATCACACAGTGAAACAGAGCAAGCATGCTGACTTGGATCCCCTTCCCTCTTCTTATAAAGCAACAAATGACATCATGGCAGAGCAATCTCAGGACTTCATCTAACTCTGACTGCTCTATTTTCTAAGTTCTTACAATGTGTTTTTGGCCAGGGCATTCAAAGATTGGCAAACACAAATATAGTCCCCAGGTTCACTCCCAAGTATCAACTATCCTCTCTAGTTTCCACACTGGCACATACTGTTTCCTTTGATATCTGTGTGAGGAGCAGTGAGACCTAAGATTTCCAGTTGGGTTTCTGAGACACACCACGTTCCCTAAGCTGCAGGGCACTTACCTTTGCTCATCGCTGACATGTGACATCCCTTGAGCCCTGGAAGGCTGACTCCAGACCTGTAATCTAGCAGCCACTGGATATGTTTAGACTTTACTCCATCCTTAATCTCTGAGCTGCTGGCTTTAGTGTCTAATTAAAGCAACTCTGGTTTAAGTTGATAATTTTGGCTCAATATTCACGTTCACACTTGCAGTTTGGTAATACTTACAGCACAAGAACAAATTCCTGTTGTTTTAGCTGAAATCCCTTCTTTCACATATTACTTAAAAGTTAAATATAAAAAATGTGACTACCTGAGTGTGTTATGTATCTTCCTTTTAATTAAAATGCCTACCTCAATGTCCTTCAACCAATGAATAGATAATGACAATGTGGTACATATACACTATGGAATACTATTCCACAGTAAAGAAAAATTAAATCACAAACTTTTCAGGTAAACGGATGGATCTAGAAAATATCATAGTCAGTGAAGTAACCCAAACCCAGAAAGAAGAGCATCTCATGGGCTGTCCTGGAGGCTCCTAGCTTTAAATATTCAGATGTGATCACATAACCTGTAGGAAATACAGAAACCAGGCAAGTAAATGGGACTGCCAGGGTAGGGAGTTGGGCTGCAATAGAGTGGGGGAATATCAGGGTATAAATCATCTGATCAGGAAAATGGGAAAGATGGAGCTCCTTTGATAGAAGGAGGTGAATACAGAAGATAGTAGGTAGGTATAGTAACAATAAAGATGTCTGAAAAGGACACAAGGGATCACACTATTAACTATTTATCAAAAAACAAAAACCTACAATACATGTAACTTCATATATAGATATACATATATAGTTTCAATGAGCTTTTCTCATCTGGTCTGACAGTGCTTCCTCTGGAAGTCAAAGACCACCTAACAAAAACCCCAATGCCAGACATGAGAATCCCTCTCTTGTGTTGTTGATCAGGGCTGTCCAAGAGACTCCCAAACATATAGCCTATTGCTGTTGCCTTTGGTTGCCTCCCAGAGATGGAAGGTAAATCCTTATTGCTGAAGATATCTTGCACTTTCGAAACAGGGCCCAGAGACCTCTGAGCTAGAAATGACCTGAATGCCCCCTCCCTGAGAACTAGCTTTTGTAGTACCAGAAGGCACCATGAAAGCTTCCAAAGGAGGCAATCAACAGTCCTACCCAGCTATGATGACTGCCTATGATGCATATGATACCTATGACCACAACAATGGCCAGCATGGCGCCATAACCCTAAGAGTGCAGTAGTGGCACACCTAATTTGGCAGTAACCAACAGCTCTTTCATTGGACTTATGACCTTTTTTTACAGGATGGAAACCAGGCCTGGAACTAGAAACCTAGCTAACTACTCAGTGCTAGTGAAGCTGTGGTCACTGAGTGAGAACCTACAACCACTATTTTAGTAAACCAGCATAATCTTCAACAACAATCCATAAACATTTGTCATTATACCCATAGATAAGTGTAGTTCTCACCCCTTATCAAGGAAACTTTTCTTTGTAATAGACGGAGACCACTACAGAAAACCACAACCAATCAAATCTCAGAGTTGTGGAGCCCAGTCCCAGTGGATAAAACCTCAAAACACTCTCATCACTAGGCCTCAGGGATCATTGTGGACGAGGGGGTAGAAAGGCTGTAAGAGTCGGAGGGCCAGGGAATATTTTGTGAGATTGTGTTTCCTAGCAGTATCAGAAGCTACACCCACAAACTCTCACCAACATAACTGTCCAGACATGAGCTGAACAAGGACGACAACAATGAATATGCCAAAGCGGATGGGAAAAGCCTGTGAAACCTCAGTGCTGCACAAAGAACCCATAGGCAACTGAGGGAACCTAGGAGCAGGACAGGTGGTCTTCCCCAGGGAAGAGCACACCAATTGATTGCCCAATGCCAACCAGTCAGCCCTGAAGAAATACATAACAGGTAGCTTTATACAGACACAACATTATATTTAGGAACATATATGTAAGTACATATATGCATGCAATAACGATTAGTGAAAAGGGAGTGGCCGTGACTTTGAAGGAGAGCAGAGAAGAGTATATGGGAAGGTTTGGAAGGGAGGAGTGCTGTAATTAAACTATAATCTCAAAAAGCAAATGCCTAGCTAAGAAACTGAAGGAGGGGAGGCTTTACTTTGGCTCACAGTTTGAGAAGACTCCGTCTTCCTTACAGGGGAGGTATGATGGCAGAAGATGAAGCTGCTTGCTCACATCTCAGCAGACCATGAAGCAGAAACAGGACAGGAAGTCAGGGGGATCCACAGCCCTCAAGACCCACCCTCCAGGAAAATTCTACTTCCTATAGGTACCACAGCCTCCAAAAACAGGACTACCAGCTAGGGACCAAGGATTCAAACAAAGGAGTCAGATTTTACATCCAATCCATCTCAATAGGTGAACACCACAAAGAAATTCAAAAACCCCAGTATATCAAAGTGAAAGTCAAGGCTTCAGGGAAAAAAAAAACATAGTTATTCTTAACAATAACCTATTTTTGGCACATTAAATTTATTACTGGCTTTCTTTAGAATGTAATCATTTATATTTTATTGAAAGCATCATTCACCTTATATAACTTAATTTACTCATGAATTTTCAAGAAGATATCTTCTGGAAAAATAGGAGTGATGGGCATTCACTCTACCAAATACATGTACATGCCGACAACCATATAGAGAAACTGTGTAGCAAATTGTTCTTTGTCTTCTCTCAATCCATTCAGAAATAAGACAAATTAACTTCAACTACATCACCACACTAATGAGATGTGATGGGTTTGATTATTGAATACTTGGCCCAGTCTTTGAAAATTCAGCACCTGATGGGAGATAATCAATGAATACTGTGAATCACGACAATGATGATACAGATGTGTTCAGGAGTAGAGATGTCAGTGCTGGAGGGTAGTCAGGGTAAATAACAGAATGAGCTAAAGCGAGGGGTGACAGTTGAACTACATCTCAGAACTGATATAATGTGACCACCAGGGACCTGGATCCAGGAAGACAGCTTTTGCAGTGGGGTGCCATGAATCACTCAGAATGTTAGTACAGAGGCAGGGGTATGTTTGATGAAACTGAGTGGGGAACGAACCGCAAGCACTAGTCACTGGAGTTTTGGGAGCCAATTCTAGTGGGAACTGGAATGTCAAACCCAAGTTCCTAAGGGACAATGATGTGTCAAGATCCACATCCAAAGAATGAGATGGCTTCTTCTCTGATCAGTCCTTCAGTGGTGGAGGCAGGGACTGAGGTAGGGCATCTAGTCATCCCCACACTGACTGTGAGAGGTGGGATAATGTGGGCACCTTGGTGGGGAGCAAGGTATAGAGTGGAGATTCACATGGCTCGTCCTTGTAAATTAGTGAGTACTGGGCTGGGAAGGTGGCTTAGGGGTTAAAGTGCTCCCAAGCCTGACTAGTGAAATAAAATTCCAGAAACTCACATGAAGGATGGACACAGCAGCCTGCCTATAATTCCAGCCTTGGAAGATGGAAATGAGAGCCCCAGAGAGAGCTGGCTAACAAGACTAGTGTGTACTGAGTTTGACTGTGTCTCAATGAATAAACTTGAGCCACAGTCAAGGATGATTAATGATGTCAATCCAGGTCTCCACATGAATGCACATACAGATGAATATGCAACACCACACGTGTGTCAAAAAACATGCAAAACATGCATTAAATGCACATGCACCACACATATGCCATATGAAAAGAAAACAAAACCCAAAGCAACCAAAAAACAAAACCTCCTGAGTCAGCATCGCTAGGACTCACACCAGCACCTTCCCCATCTTCCTTTACAACCTCACATTGGCATCTTCTTAGGACATGTACGAAGTATTTAACATCACCTTATTTAATGGTTTGGTCAGTCATCTTTCCCACAGTTAGTGTAGCATTTTTTTAAGTTATCGTATTTGTCTACATATGCATGCATCATATTAAACTGAAAATGACCATGCCAGCCATTTCTCTGCACCCTCATACTCTGAAAACTTGACTGACCAACAGCCAGTGAACCCTCCGAGTGTCCTTAACAACTGAAGCAATGGGTGAAGGGGCATCTGTGCTGCCACCTGCCTTCCAACAGCCTTCCAAGAACCGACAGGATCACATTTTACAACAGATGCCCTTTAAAGCCGAGGCACATTGTTCTACGGCTGAAAATAGATGTGAGAAACCCTAAGTGTTTATTCAAATGACATTCAGACTAGTCCATGTCTCACTTCGCTGAAGTGGATCAAGGCTCCTAGAGTATGCTAAGTTCATCTGTCTCCAGCCCTGTTCAGTTTCAGAGGTTTATCACCTACATCCACTAAAATCATAAGCTCTTCAGGAACTAGAGAATTCTGACCAGATCCCCTGCTGGGTCAGCCCTACTGGCTTTCCTTCAGGAAACTGGCTTCTCTGCAGTTTTAAACATCAGAGTGTTTATATCAAAAAAGCCCTGTAAAAACTGGTGGATATTTAGAATCATCCACAGCTAAGCATATGAGAGCCATCATGGCTGTGGGTGACATGACATTCTCTTACACAGTGGCTTTGCAAGGTCAGAAGCGCAAGAATAGATACTTTTGAGCACTATTGAAGAAATGGCCAAGCATCTACAGACTGAGGCTAATGTACAGAGGAAAGAGATTTAGGCAAAGAAGGATTTTATTTGACTTATCATAAAACTTACATGCACCAAAAAAATCATCAAAGACAGTTTAAAATTATAACCAAGCTAAGGTCATTCAATGAAAGCGGCTTAGAGGTACATTCATAAATATACCTCACTCATTTCCCGTAAGGTGTACAATGATTAATAAATGGGTCAAAATCTATGTATATTTCTTTCAAAAAGATGGGAAATTAAAAATAAATAACATATTTTTTATTTTTTGTGTGTGTTTCTAATGCAACTGGCCTATTGAGTTCTCCACTGCTCTGTCCCAAGCAAGATTATAAATATAGCAGTCTTAAAAAACTTAACAAAAAAGTTAATCCAAGGGCTAGAGATGGCCAGTGGTTAAGAACAGTGGCTGCTCTTGCAGAGAATCCAGATTCAATTCCCAGGACCCAGATGGGGCTCATAATCATATATAATACCAGTTCCAGGGGATCCCATGCTCCCTTTTGGCATCTACAGGCACCAGACATGTGCAGGGTGCATATGTAGGCAAAAACCTCACACATATATTATAAAATAAAACCTTAAAAAGTTAATCCATCAATTATCATTGCTAGGCTAGAATATAAACAGGCATCTATTAGTCAATACAGGTAATTAATTAAGAGAAAGTTAAGAAATGTGTGCTCGTATGACTTCCGTGGGTATTCTAGAATCACAGAGAAACATGGACTGCAAACTTAAACCCACAGCCATCCTTGGATGCCCTCCTGTCTCAGCTCCTAGGTCCTTACTGTGGCCCCTCAGCATGACCCCTGTGGCCCCTCAGCATGACCCCTGTGGCCCCTCAGCATGACCCCTATGGCCCCTCAGCATGATCCCTGTGGCCCCTCAGCATGACCCCTGTGGCCCCTCAGCATGACCCCTATGGCCGCTCCGCATGACTTCCTGCCACTGCTCAGACCCAGGGCTGGTGTCCTCCGCCTGGCCCATCACTGTCACTTCTCAGTGCCCGTGCTCATGTCACCTGCTTGCCCCTCCCCATATGCTCAACTGGATACATTAAAAATACAAAGTTCATGATGTCTCCAGCAAAACTTCTTCTGGGGCTTTCTATGGCTGCAAGAGCAGAGCATGGCTTTTCGGGACCTCGGAGAGCGGCAGCTCCCATCCTCTCTCAGGCCCTGGAGACAGCTCACTTCTTTTCCTCTTCTTCGTTCCACTCTCTCTTCCCCTCTCCGACTTGACTCCCCTCCCTGTCCGAGTCTTCTCTTCTCCTTCTTCCTCCCCTTATCCCCTCATCCTCCCTTCCCTTTCCCACTTTCTTCCCTTGCTCCTCCCTTCCCTGTTTCCCGACCCTCCCTTCCCCACTTTCACCATCTCTGTACTCTAGGCACCAGCCTGATACAGTCTTTGTATTCACCTGCTCATTCTCTGCACAGGGATCCCTATCTGCCATTCCCTTTACTTCAAATATTCTCTCACCTTTCCTCTCTCTATTTAAAAATAAAACAATCCATTTTGATGAAGTACATCAGTGGAGAAGTACATAAGTGGGTTTATTAAGCTACAGTCATTAGGTGAACCCATCCAGGCAGTCCTGGCCAGGTTAGAAACATGACATTTAAGGTACCCCTAAACTTCCTCAGTGCACCATCCATACAAAACAAAACAAAATAAAACAAATGAACAAACAAACAAAACCCTCCAGGCAGCCACTCTACTGCCTTCTAACTCTAGTTAGAACTATCTAGTTTCTGAGAGCTTTAAAGTCTATATGAATGGAGTCAGCCAATGTGCACACTTTTGAGTCTGGCTTCTGTCACCAGGGCATAGGATGGGGAGACACAGATGCTGTGTGTGGCCACAGCTAATCTTCTCGGCTGTGTAGAACTCCTTAGTGTGCACACATCATAGTGGGTCCCTCCTCTTCTTGAATGGCTTTGGAACTGTATGCTAGATAGGTGCTCACATAAATAATGACACAGTCCCTGAAATTATTTTGATCCACAAGTATGAAAGAGGCCTGAGGGCCACACACCTAGAAATTGGTTTGTTAGAAGGAGTGTGGCTGATTTAGATCCCTGCGGATAGTCACTGGCTTATTTATGAAACGTCTCACTGCAGCAGTACATACCACCTTCCAGCTCCAAATCTTCACAACCTTTGACAATGTCACTGGATAGTGTTCTAGTTTCATTTCTGTTACTATGGTAAACAACCTGAGGTCAAGTAGCTTAGAGAAGAGGAGGGGGAGTTACTTGGCTCACAATTCTAGATGACAGTCAATCACTGAGGGGAAGTAAAGGCGGAAACTTGAAAGCAAGTCACATGACATCCACAGTCAAGAGCAGAGGTAAATAAGCGCATGTATCCTTGCTTGCTGTCACACAGCTCTTTCTTTTCTTAATTTAATTGACATTATTGTTTCTACTTTGGAAGAGGTAGTGGGTACCTTGTCCCTGTCTGCTCTTAACGTTTTCTGTGGCCAGTTTTCAGAGAGTTTACTCTGTGTCAAACATGCTTTAGGATTTTCTTGTCTTGGTTTCCAACCGTCCAGAGTTCAGAATGTGTCTTCCACCTGTTGGTTTTTCTGCTACTTTGGAAGCATCTCATTACAGCAGCTTTCCTTCTAGATTTCTCTCTCCTCTCTCTCTAGAAGCTTCATCACATCTGAGATGTTTGCACACAGATTGCATTCATGACCATCTTCTCTGCGTTTTTCTGTTCACTTCTATCTTTCTTCATCTATGTGACTACAGAGACCACCCATTCAGTAAGATCCTCATTTCAGGGGCTGGAGAAATGGCTCTGTGGTTAAAATTATTGGCTGCTCTTTCAAATTACCAGGGTTCAAAGCCCAGCACCCACACGGGGGCTCACAAATGTCTGTAACTCTAGTTCAGTTCTCATGTCTCTGTGTGTCTGTATCCCTTTTTAGCTACTTCCATACCCTTTCTCAGTACCTTTTGAGTGGATTCTTCACACCATCATTACATTGGTGAGGACAATCCTGGCCCCAAACTCTGTTTTCCCTCTGGATATTGTTCCTACCAAGCAGTATGACTAGGCAGTAGTGGGCAGTCTCAATCCTGTCAGGGGTTGTGTCTGCGGAGGGTGAGCTTCACATCTGTTGATAGTCCCTCTCTCTCTGTTCCTAGCATGAGTCCTTTGGGCTCTGTCTCAGTCAGGTACAGTTTCCATGGCTATAACCACCTCTGGACTACGGGTCTCTGCAGAATCTGACCTACAGCTCTCATGTGCAAATGAAAAAAAAAAATCAGTTCTAAATACCAGCCCTTGCCTCTCCTTCCATTGCTCCCTGCTCTTGCCTGCTCAAGTGCCCCTTCCCTGGTGTCTGTATGACGCCTGCTATCCCTCTCAGATTCTCTTGACAATGACATATTACCCTTTCTGCCATTTCAGGGTCAGTGTCCCCTCACTGGTCCTTCCTTCCCGAGTAGCAGCCGCTTTCATAATCCACTCATTCATCTCCATGAAGACTTTCCTGACTTCCGGTCCAGAATAAACCCACCCACAACAAGCTCTCTTAATTCTTCAAAATAGAACCCTACCCATGTCACTGGCCAAAGATGCAAATCCCTGTTAATTTCTTATTGTGAACTTTTAAATCTCTAATATTAGACTTTCAGCATTATAAGAGTGGGGTTAATGTTGTCATTCATTTTTTTCCTAGGTGAGATGTGTATGATGATTCATTTTAAATGCCAACTTGCTACAACAAAGAAGCACCTGGGAAAAGAGTTTCAGCTAAGGGACTGTCTAGCTCAGGTTGGCTTGTGGAATGTCTGCAGGGGATTGTCTTGATTGTTAATTCAGGCAGGCAGACCTAGCCCCTTGTTGGAGGAACTATTCTTTAGATTTGTGACCCTAACTATCTAAGAGTAGAGAGGGTTTGCGGTTAATTAAGGAAGCAGGTATGTGCTTGTTTTCTCTCTGCAGGAATCATGTAATCAGTTGCTTGAGTTCCTGCCTTGACTTCCCCTCATTGATGGAATGTAACTTGGTATTATAAGCTAAATAAGCCATTTTTCCCCTACATTTCTTTTTGTTGTGATATTTTATCACAGAAACTTAAATGAAACTATCTAATATAACATTAAATGAATGGATATATTTTAAATGCCATAGGTATCTAGCTACAGAGATCTAATAGGGCAAGATAAAGGCCTAATTATCATTAATAATTCTATATACAGGTCTTTGAAGCCCAATTCAAGAGAAGATTTAAGCAGATACATTTCCTTGGGCGAAGGGGATGGCTCAGTCCACAAAGTACTTGTCACACAAACACAAGAGCCTGGGCTTGGTTCCCCAGAACCCATGGAAATGTAAAAGTGCAGGATGGTGCATGCCTGAAATTCCAGCACTGGGAAGGTGAGGATGGGTAAGGGATCCCTGGGACTTGCTGGCCAGCCAGGACCCAGGCTATTTGTGAGCTTAACCAATGAGAGATCCTTTTTCAAAAATAAAGTTTGTGTCACCAGAGGAAGGATACCTAAGGCTGTTCTCTGACTGCTACACATGCTCATTCATCTCACACCCACCAACACCCACACCCACATACCTCCATCCATTCTCCCCCAGAGAGGGGGGGGGCTTTATCAATGGGGAGAGGGTGCATCATGATCGTTGTGTGCCAGGGATTTGGTGCTGATTCTTCTGAGCTAAGTCCTCCAGTTAGCTAGGAGAATCAGGCATCAGTTTCTTGCCCAGCTAAGAGCTCCCTGTTAAATGTGTTAACTCTAAGAAACTCACATAAATGAAGAGATTCAGCCAATGTGACATTATCATCTAAAACTGTAAATAAACAGAAGGTTTGCTAAATCAATGAGAATTAATCTGACAACCAGTGGAATATTAGATTAAAAAAACACCACACTTGATATTTTACTGGTCATTTAAAGGAACTTAAATAAAGATGATGTGTGTCTGTTCTCACTGTCACTGTGAAGCACACTGCAGAGAAGTGAGTTTCTGGGCTGTAGCTCAACACTGTTTGCCATGCCACGAGGCTTGTGCTGCAGGCAACTGTCGGTGGTCCAAACACAGTTCCTGACAGAAAGTCCACTCAAGTTCCCCTTGGATTATGACAATACAGAAGTCCAGGTCACATACTGACCCAGCAGGTCTGGCCCCAGGCCCAAGACTCTGCATTCTGCACACATGGAGCGCTCAGCTGAAAGAACACACTCAGGGAAAAACTGCCCTTTATGGCAGACACTGCAGATGGCAATAGCGTAGCTCCAATCAGAAGGGAGTAAAGGGCACGGTACAGAAATAAAGGAGACCGAGGCCCAAAGACTAGGTGGCAATGGAAGCCTCCATATGGATATCTATGGAGAGGGTGATTCTCTGCCTGCGGCCCTTGCTCAAAGTGATGCCAGCTACAGTGAGGGGGCCCTGCGGTGAGGGAGCCCTGCCACTGTGGGGTAGCTGACACAGTGAAGAACAGACAGATCTAACTTCTAACGGAAGGATTCTAAAAAACATGAACCACAGAGAAAAGACTCTTCAAAGTGCCTGGGGAGACGTCTCAGTCAGTAAAGTGCTCGCTGCACAAACATGGGGATGCATGCCTGACCTCTGGAACTCTGGGCATGGTGGTGCATGCTTGTAATCCCAGTGCTGGGAAGGCAGAGACAAGCGGGTCCTCAGAGCTTGCTGGCAGCCAGCCCAGCCTGCTCACTGAGTCCTAGGTACTGTGGAAGAGAGCCTCTCTCATACAGAAGTTGGATGGCGACTGTAGAACTTCACCTTAGACTGACTTCTGCCTTACCTGTGCACATGCGTGCACACACTTTCCCCATAATGTACACAACCTAAGTAGAAAAATGGCTTCTTTAAAAAAACTCGAAAGTCTGTTCCACATATCAACAAAAGGGGTAAAAATGAACTGTGAGATACCAGGATGTGTGTAACTGAGTTATAGACACATTTGTCATCTGTATCCCAACTGTCACTCAGGCTGTAGTTACTAGGTGACACCAGCATCACAAACAGGGGGGAAGAAATCAGTCCTTTCATTTGCATTCTGAAACTCAGTCCTGAAGTCTTTTGCTGAGAAGAATATCAATAAGACAACCACCCCATCAGAATCAAGAACAGGAAATAGTACCAAACGCATCATTTAGTACCCAGCACTAGGCACCACCATCACATAGCACCAGCACTAACCAGTACTGTCTAGCATCCATCACCACCCAGTACTACCCAGCACTGTCACTGCTGCTCTATCTTTTCCCCGGCTGCTCTCTCTACATTACCCCCCTTGGTGTGTGTGTGTGTGTGTGTGTGTGTGTGTGTGTGTGTGTGTGTGTGAACACTGCTATGGCCATTGTCTCTTACATTTACACCAATGAAGCCCTTTTATTATTCATATTCTTCCATCACTGCATTCTGATGTGATGCTCATGTTTCACACTGTCTGAGTGTAGAGCATGGTGTGGTTACTATCACACATGGTTAAAGATGCATCATTTTTGCCTCCTGAACATTGGAGACAGAGATCTTCTGCTTCTGAGCGGGTCAGACTGGAAGAGCTGGTGGGTACTCAGGCCAACATGCAGGTGCCCAGATCCACCACCCTCACCCCCTGGGGTTCTTAGAACTAAACTGAGATTATATACAAAGAAAGATGCAAGACCCTGCCCCTCCTTGGTGACCAGGAAGAAACCCTGTGAGCTTGAGCAGTGCAGGCCTCTTTGGAGGTGGAGAAACATATGCACCACACACATTTCTTCCTGTTATACAAGTCTCACACCTGTATTTAAAGATGTGAAAGCATGGCTCCTATTTTTCTACTTTGAGACTATTAAACTCACAGCCACAATGAGCTGTCACTTCACAGCAGCCAGACTCGCTCTGATAACAAAGTCCGATTATAATGAGCATGGTGGAGCATGCAAGGAAATTAAAGCCCTTGTAGATACCAGTTTTCCATAAGGTCTGAGAAGCCCTGAATACAGACTCAAAAGAAATGAAAACATATGCAAGCATAAACTTTAGAGCAGCATTAATTATAATAGACCAAAGGAGAAATAACCAAAATGCCCACAGACTCAAAAAGGGGAAACTAATTGTGTAACAAAACATGGTGGTTTTGAATATAATATTCAGTAAAATGCTATTTAGCCATTAAAAGGAAATGGGTATGGGTACATGCTACCATACACATGGAGTTTTACAAACACCTTGTCTTATATGAAAAAGGATGTCCACAAAAAGCTTCAGGACAGCATACAGAACAGGGAACCACAGAAACTAAAAGTCTTGGAGGTATATGAACTGGCTATGAATTGGTCCAAGGGTTAAAGAGGCAAAAAAGGACAGACTGTCCTAAAGTTGGATCCATTGATGGTTCTGTACTTCTATAAGCATGCTCCAAATTGCTGAATTATGCATTTGGGTGAACATTATATTATGATGATTCCATCTCAGTACAGCTGTTGAGCTGCAGATTGGAGGAAGCCAGAAGCAGTCCGCACTGAGAGAAGGTTGTAAAGCCCTTATTCAAAGAAGCCTAGACTGCAAAGAGAAGTCAGTGCCTGGTGGGTGGATTAAGCAGAGAAGACAATGCATTAAGGCCATCTTTCATTAAGGTATTTGGAGAATTTAAAATAAAAGGAAGCAGTATTAGGAGACAGAAGAGATGGCTCAGGAGACAAGGGAACTCACTGCTCTTGACCTGGATTTGGCTCTCAGCACCCATATGGGGTGGCTCACAACCATATGTAACTCCAGCTCTTGTGGATCTGATGCCCTCTTCTGGCCTCCATGGGTACTCCCATAAACATGTCATAAACACATAACTGCACATAAATAAAAATAACTATCAAAATGAAAAGCAATATTGGTCTAGGTAGGTGGTTATGGCACAGTGGGGAAAGTGCCTGCTGTGCAACCATGAGGCTGGGATGTCTGGTCCTCTCACTAATCTATGTGCCCATAGGCCTGGAGACCTTCCTGCAACCCCAGAGCTCAAGAGGAAGAGACAGAGGGTCCCTGGAGCAAGCTGTCTATACAGTTGAAAGGAAGTGACAAACTCCAGTTTCACAGAGACACAAGAAAGAGAGAGATGGAGAGATGGAGGGAGCCACCCAATGTCAACTTCTTGCCCCAACATGCATGGGCACACACGTGTGTGTGTGTGCACTTGCAAACACATGGGGACCTACATGTACACATGCAAAGAGAAAACACACAAGAAAGGAAAACGGTGTTAAGGCTACCTCATCTAGCTTGTGTTCCCTGCAAAAGTACAGGCAGAGTCTGTTTGTATCTACAATTTCATTTAGCAAAAGTCCTGCACACCAGCAGGCTGGTATTTGGGGTATTATTTAGACACACCACTTAAAGACATAGCAAAATGAAAGCAAATCCAAGAGCTGACGGTGTGAGTGAGCTGGGCTGGTGTCTGCTACAGACCAGTGCAGTGGAGAGATAATGGCCAGAGGGATAGATGGTGCCAACGATGAGGGTGGAGCCATCCATACTTGCAGAGCTGAGATCACAGAGTGGAGCCTGGCATCTGATCTGACTTTCCGGTTTTTACTGTCTTATTTTCAGTCAACAAACGCCAGCTGTTTACTAGCATCATGATGTTCCAACTGGTGATGGCAGACGAAGATCAGGGCAGGCTCTTGGGCTGTGTCCCCACCTTGCTGAAGACCTGGCATGGAGTGCAGCTTTGTCTTCAGCTGTGGGTTCCCCCATGACACGAGGTTTGGTTTGTAGTTTTTCAAGGCACCTCTTTCTTTCCAAGTGGTTACCCAGCAACATACACATCTCTCCAACTTTACTTATACTAGTTAACATGCAGATTATTTTCAATGGCAATATAATAGATATGTTTGATCAAATTTGAACTTCTCTGTTCACTAGAGACATCTGGCCATTTTCCTTCTCAGTCTTGGTGATTTGTGTATCTTCTTTGCAGAGATGTCCAGAGATGTTCAGATCCTGGTTTGTGTCAACAACTAATCATCAGTTTTTTAAATTTAAATTTTATTTATTATTATGAAGAGGGTTTCTGAGGCATGCAAGGGAAGTCAGAGAACAACTTTGGGGGGTCAGTTCTCTTCTTCCACTGTAGGCTCCTGGAATGAAATGAAGGTGTTCAGCCTTAAACTCTTAGCGCCCTATTACTGTGCTTTATAATGAGATGTTGGTCAAATTTTCTACTGGGTGAGGCCACGCAGAAGCTTTGCATTTGGGGACGTTAAATTGCATTGACGATCACTTCCAGTATTTTTACAGCTGGGATTAGTTTCATGCACACAAACCATAATGGGACCACGGCTCATGGTAATTGTTATTGTTAATAACATCAATCCTATCGCCTTAAGTTTATAAGGGCTTTCATCCTAATATATAAAGTTAATTATCCTAAAAGTTTTAATTGCCTAAATATGATCTGAAAAGAATAATTGCCTGTGGTAACTGCAGAGGAACATTTAGCACATGGTAGATAGCTGGAGAGAACAGCATTCCTCTGCCTGACATGGGGAAGTGCAATGAAAACGCAATTCTAAACCACCTGCTACTTGACGAAGCATCTCAGTGCGATGTTTTTAAAAATTAACATAGCCTACATAATTAAAACAGGAAAAGTAGGCACTGACAATTAATTCATCTGTTCCCAGTGTTGCCTGAATACCGTGCATGTGCGTGCGTGTGTGTGTGTGTGTGTGTGTGTGTGTGTGTGTGTGTGTGTGTGTGTACTATGTTGGCTGCTGGAGAGATAAGGTTAAGGACAGTGTAAAGAGTTTGGAAGCCATGTAAACAATTCCAGGGTCATGACCGGAAGGACAACAGAAAGCGCCCATGGCAGGAAGGAGGAAGGGTGGAAGTGCTCACATGCTGGAGGAAAGTTTAGTGAATGGACATGTTTTTAAAAGCTCAGGCAAACTTAGGGAAAAACACTCAAGGACAGGTTGTGTGGAGGACTCTTACCTGGGTAGCCACTCTTCTAGGCCCCAGGGAAGCTGCTAGGGAACAGGAATGAGACTCGGGCAGGGCAGTGAATGCAGGCTGGGACCCCTGACAAAACTGCAGTTTTCAGTGCAGGGTCACACTGGTCAGCCCTGCTGTCTCTGTGAGTCGATCACTCACCCACCTCAGGCCTCGTCCCTCATGGACTGCAACACCCACATGGCACAACGGAGGAGTCACAGAGCCAAATGCTTTCCGGTCTGCTATGTTCTATGCATCCAGTCTCATCTTGTGATTTAAAGGAGCAGCTTAGCAGGCAATGCTGGAGACATCTGCTCGATCCACAGAATGCATCCCTACAGCAATGGGTTTCTGAATGACAGAACCAGGCGTCACTGAGTGTAAACACCAAGTCACTGTATCACCACCCACCACCGTAAACTGTCACAACACAGCACAGCATTGCCTTAATTGTGGCAGACGATATCCTAGGCTGCCTCTGCTACCTCCACCACTTACCACCACATTCTTTCCCCTTTGCAGTCAGGGATCTATGTATGGAAAAGGAAACAGAAAGCTCATCTTTATTAATCATCTCGGCTTAAAGCAGTCATGAAGGAAGTTCTACAAATTAGCGAGTATGCAAGATCAGTGGACTGAACTTCCACAGACATGAAAAAGCATCCCCAGGCAGACCTTCCAAGGAGCAAAGGACTCTCAGAAAGGGTGGCACATGGGTGGTGGGATCACTTGATGTGATGTTGGGAGTGTATCCTAATTGGGTTGACAATCGCAGACCACAGTCCCAGGCCAGCTCCCGATGTGCCTTGGAGAAAGAACATATTGCCAGTGTCACTACTGCTGTTTTTCCTTGATGCTGGAAGGCTCATCTTCATATTGCTGTAGCTGCTGTGGACCCATGCCCTGGAGTGACTTTCCAGAGCCAGGAAGCAGGGGCCTGGCTTGGGTGAATAAATCTCCAGTGTTGTGTCCCCCTCAAAGATGCACTAGAGTTTCTACACATCTGCAATTAGCAGGCTCATTCTGACTCAGCTTAGTCTCTTTCAGCTGATGGCAAAGAAAATTGTCATTTTCAAGCAAGACAGAGAAGGAGAATCAACAGAAACCAAAAGCCTGTAATTCAAGTTTGGCTGGCAGTGCCTCCCAAACTGTCCTTAGGAGACATATGCTAATGACCAATTAGAAGGAAATGTAACAAACGCATCAGTATGCAAAGGGGCCTTGAAAAAAAACCACATCAGTATAGCTTTGTACCTAGACAAACTCTGGGGCAACTGAGAGCTCCTGATAGCAGTGAGGAGGATTCATTCACTCTTTTACACACCCTTCACCAGTACCACAGGCAATGGACCCCCGAACTACAAGAAGTTTCCAAAGCCCAGACGGAGTCTACTCAAGAAGGCTTGCACACATGCAGATCTGACATGAATTATACCCAGCAAACCAACCATCAAGGCATCTCTGCAGCCACAACCCCACGGAAGCACCCTGATCAGCCTGGATACCACACCAACTCTGCACTTGTAGAGAGTGATGGGTGTGTGTCCAAGGGGACAGCCACCATCTCTACGGACTTAGCATTCAGAGAACCCCTAAACCCAGTGGAAGAATCATGGTCCCATCAAAGTCACACACTAGAAAACTGTGAGCAGGGTCTGGGCAGATGGGGAAGGTGACACTTTTAACTGGAGAAATAATTCCTTTCTGAAAGCATTTTAGATTTTGTGTGGAATTTAGTACTGTGTGGGAGGTATGGATGTCCTTGTGCTCACAGAGAAGCATTAGAGAAACCAGGAATGTTAAATACACAGAGTTGTCCCTTCAATGGGAGGGATGCATAACCTGTTATCTCCCAGAAGGCTGGGAGCAGATGTGGTTAATAGCCTGGTAACCTGTGCTATTTGTGTGACCAAGATCATACTTGATCTTCCCCCAGACCTTTATCATGAGCTTGTCAATTTATAGAATCTATTTTTATGGAAGGTGTCACATGTCATCAATCTACAGAATCCATCTTTATGGAAGATGTCACAAATACTTTACAAAGATTTTTGATGTAGTCATGTCTTAAGCTTTGTTGTGCATATGGGATTGAGTTAATTGTCTCCAGGAAAATTCTTTTCACTAAACTGGGCTGTGCTTAAATATGCCTAAAATAAACCACTCAGGGTCAGACTCCCAAAATCTGAACCAACACTGGCTACTGAGTCATGTTGAATCAAACTACCTTCTTGCCTCCTGTGGATCACTACTCTGCTGCCTGTGATGGTCGCAGAGAGAGTACAGATTGGAGCAAATAGCACCGGTAATTTTATATAAAGGGAAGGAGATGGAGGGGGAGGGAGGGAGAAAGAGTGATAAAGAGAGAGATGAAAGGGAGAGAGAGAAGGAGGGAGAGACAGACAGAGGGAAAAGGGGAAGGAAAGAGGAGTGAGAGATGGAAGGAGAAAGGAGAGAGAGAAAGAGGGGAATGTTTGAGTTCTTAGGACATAAATGTTAAGAAGCATAAAATAGAATTAGATTCAATACTCTTCTGTAATTATTACCAAGGGTTTTATTCAACCTATTTTGTTGTTGTTGTGTACTTTTTGAGAAGTTTTTATGTAAGTCCTGCACTTAAATAATTTTCACTCCCCCTTAATCTGCTCTTGAAAATGCTGATGATGTTCTACATTTTCAGATGAAAGGTTTAGTCTAGACTTTGACTTGAAAATGTGGCTTTGTCAAGAATAATATTTTCTATCTTTTGATGTGCATACAATCTCTCTGTGTGCATGCTCTCCTGTGTGAGTATGAGCTTTCATGCTAGAGCATACGTGTGACAATCTGTATATACATACAATCTTTCTGTGTGCATGCTCTCCCGTGTGAGTATTAGTGCTCTCATGCCAGAGCATACATTGTGACAATCTGTATGTACAGTATTCACAGGGGACAATTCTGGATGCCAGTCCTTACCATCTAACATGTTCAAGGTAGGGTCTCT
The DNA here is from genome assembly GCA_902168405.1 of Peromyscus aztecus. Taxonomy (NCBI): domain Eukaryota; kingdom Metazoa; phylum Chordata; class Mammalia; order Rodentia; family Cricetidae; genus Peromyscus; species Peromyscus aztecus. Next base: position 30,116 of record CABHPQ010167379.1, read on the forward strand.
TTGTTGTTTTCTGTTGTGTCTGCCTTGCTGGCTGGTCTACAGCTTTCAGAAATTCCCTGTCTCCACCTCCCATCTCCTTGTTGGAGCGCTGGGGTGACATGCTCACACTGTATGTCCTGCTTTCACATGGGTTCTGTGATTCAAACTTAGGTCATCATGATTGTGTGGCAAGTGCTTTTACCCACGGAGCCATCATAGAGGCTTCTTCATGACAGAAAAAGGAGTTATTTTAGGATATATATTTGTCACTGCCACCAGTATTTTGTATACTTACCAAGTAAGCAGACAGGCAATGCACCAGGCCCACAAAATCCAACCCTGCTCACAAGTTTAAACACAATGATTATGACCACTGTCTACTAAAGAAGGTCTCTCTCCACACACCACCTCATCCATGGGGCCGATTCTGGGTTGCAGCCACCCTAGGCGTGACAGACAGATTCTCAACAATTCTCAGTGTCTTCCTTCCCCTGGGAAGAAGGCACATCAGCCCTTGGTGATCTCAGTCCCAAGCAAGCACTCTGATGAGTCAGCAAACAGTGCCCTTTTGAACAGGACTGGAGGGCAGATGCGCATGTATAGATGGGCTCGGATGTGTGACCCATATGAGGCACTATACAGGGCAAGGATCCAATGGGCGTCCTCTTCAACCTAATCAGCCTGTGACCAGGCTGTGTGCTTTGTCACATCACACACCTTGGGTGTGTGCCAACGTTTTCATAATGAGGTAAGATAAAGATAGCAGGGTGTCAGCAGAAGGGGCAGAGTACAAACCTAATGTTTCTCATCTGTTAAAATAATGGAAAAACTGACCAAAATGATAGAATTAAAGACTCAGAAAAGTCAACCTGAACACAAAGCCTGGGATTACCCACTCCAGAAAACAATCTAATTTGGGTAAAGCCTGGTGCTCCATGGTGCATCACCTTCTCCTGCTCCAGTCCTCACTCCGCCCCCAGCTGTGCAGAGTTTACAGTCATCAGCTGCAGACACAGTGTGAACCCCAGCCCAGTGTCCACTGCATGAAGAAGCTAGAACATGTTTCTGGAGAATGGCCATGGCTGAGCTGAGACCTCAACATGAGGCTGTCTGTATATGAAGGGTCCTGTGCTCGAGTACAGAGAGTCTTTGACTTGAGAAAAATAGTCGACATGATGGAGGCTTCCCACAATTCGCTTCCCATAACTGTGAGAGCCGACACACTAGCCAGAAACCTTGATGACTTTAGGACAGGAGACGAAATGAAGTGCCCATGAAACCTCTCAAAAGTTGGAATGCACTGCTGGGGATATAGATGGCCAAGCACATGCTAGGCAATGTGTATAAGTGGGGAGGGACTTGAATCAAGCTCTCCCCTTTGGCCAACCTCCAGGCACTGACCACAGTAGAACTAAGGATGAAGGCAGGTTTTTGACTGCCTACTTGAATGTGGGGCATACCCCCACAAGCACAAGACTACAGCAGGAAACTCCTGTTGGTTCCCTGCCAATCAAGTCAGAAATCTTTATCAAACCCTAGCTGATCTTAGAGCTAGCCAGGCCCAGATACCAGTGTCCAGACATGAGAAAGGACACTTTCAAATGAAGAAGTCACAAAACAATATCAAATGTTTTCCTTAGATTTTGTTACTGTGACAAAATCCCTAAGGAAAATAATGAAGAAGGCAAAGTGTGTTTGGGCTCAAGGTTTGAGACTCTGTGATCCTGGGACAGCTGGCTCTACTGACCAATATAGAAACGCCATGGGAAAAGAGCAGGCAGAGGAAAACTGTGTGCCAGGGAGGGATGGGAGACAGAGGCAGAGGAGAGGGGGAGACAGTGAAGCAGGAAGACAGAGATGGGGACAAGACAGACAAGGAGAGAGAGAAAAGTTGCTTACCTCATGGTAGCCAGGGAGAGAGACAGGGGATAGAGAGGTGGAGGGGGAGAAGGAGGAGGATGAGAGAAGAGGAAAGAAAGGCAGAGAAGAGCCATGAAGAGCGGAGATTGGAAGAGGCAGAGAGGGGGGGAGGAGAAGCAGGAGGAAGAGTTGCTGCCCATAAAGAAGAAGATAGAATTTAGGTTTTAACTCCTTCCACAGTGGAGGGGCTCAAAGTGGAGCACCACTTAAAAATCCTAGAATCCATATCCAATGAACCACATCAATAAAGAACAAAACCAAACTTTTGCAAGTTCAAGGTGATCAGCCTGACGGTACCCGCCCTCCAGAGCACAGATCCATCATCCTCAGGTTGCAAAAACTGCAGTCTTCACCAGCAAATCCAGGATCTAGCAAACCACGGGTTACTAAGTGTGCAAAGAGACAGAAAAGACCATGTGCAGTGCAGATAGCAAGTCCCCAGGAACAGGCGGAGTCAGCAGCATGTTAGGTCAGCAAAGAGTTCAGCACAGAAATCCTAAATACGATCAAGGTACCATGAATGAGAGAAAAGGAGTCTCATCAGAGACATCCCCATGGTGACAGGCCAACATGCAAATTCTAATACTGGGACTACCTGAAATTTAAGAAATAAAAACCACAGCATGGTCTTAGCCCAGGATTGGACACAGCTGAAGAAATAGTTTCTGGACTTGAGAAAGAACAATAGTAGTTACCTCCCTCCCCCGTGAAAAATGTTACGTGTAGGGGTGGTTAAAAATAAGAGAGGGGACCCCAGCAGGTTGACCTCTGGGTTGACATCATGTGGCAGATTACAAATTTAAACAATCATGATAATTAAGAGCATTAAAATTAACCGATGTGTCATCAAAATCAAGGCAGTAACAGGAAGGTACCCAGGGCAATGGGGAGGCTGGTTTAAATTAAGTAAAATCAAAGTATTTGTTTAAAATAAGGAATTGGTCACATCTGAACTTACTAAATGTGTTTGCAAAACATTTACGTTATATTGTTTGAAACCAGCAAAGAACAGAAATTCAGCGTTTTAATTTTATACTTCTGGAGGAAAGAAAATGGTATTTTGTTTTGTATTTTAACCCAAGAGGAAAAAAGGAAAAAGGGAGACTGTAGCTGAGTATGACAGACGAACAGAGAGCAGGGGCAGATGTGAAGCAGAAGACAGAGTGGAGACTGTATCACATGCTAGTCAAAAGGCACCTGTAGCAATATCTTAACATCAAGCCAAACTAGTGTCCTAACAAGAAACTCACCAATGCTACCAAGTGGCACCACACAGCAAAGAGAAAACACTTCCTTCAAACTAACAGCAAAATGCCAGGCAGAATAGTGAAAATTACCCTAATCTTCTTTCTTTGAAAGTTAGCTTTGTCAATTTGATACAGCCTAGAAGCACCTGAGAAGAGAGGGCCTGTCTCGATCAGGTGGGCCTGAGGGCATTTCCATGGCAGACTGTCTTGATTGTTAAGTGATCTAGCCTTTTGTGGGCAGCACAGTTCCCTAGGCTGGGCCCTTGGTTGCCTAAGAGCTGAGACAGCCAGGTTAGAGCAAGTAAGTACGTGGGTGCTTTTATTACTTTTAGTTAATAAAAGGAATTTCAGCTAATGAAAGAAAAAGAAGTCAATGTGCAAGAGCCTCTAATACAGGATCCCCAATCTGGCATGTTTTAATAAAAGAACAAGTTGTAGGATAAAAATTCATAATGCATTATCAATCACAGTGATAAATATCCCCCAGAGAACTTCAAAATCATTTGTTAAAACCAAATTCCTCTTAGAAATGTCCTTGAACTAGATTATTTTTCCTGTGATGAATTGCCTTCATCTTTAATCCACAAATGGAGTTAAAACCTGGAATTTGTTCCTTTTTGTCCCTGATTACCAAACGTTTCAGAGAAAACTTGAATGATGTACTGCTTGTCTGACTCAGAGACCTGCAGGTACTTTCTCCTGCTTATGTGTGTCGTCCTGAGGAGCTTCCAGCTCAGCTGTTTATATAGCTTCACATCCATTCACCACAAATAATTTATATCCATGCCAGTTCAGAACGGTGTGTTTAAAAGTATATTAATTGTCAATTAGGAGTTATAAGAAGTTTATTATGATGCAACTTGTCTTCCAATGTTTTAAGCGCTGTTGTATGGATTGGGCCAGCAAGCTGCAGCCAGTTGGCCCGACCCAGTCCTGTATTTAGTGTTGGCTGATCCAAAAATAGACTTTATATTTCCAAATTTTGAAAAAGTTGAGATGAAAAGGAGCATTTGTCTGACATATAAGAATGATGTGTAATTGTTATTGTAGTGTCTGTCATTAAGGATTGGCTGGAAGGAGCTGTTGCCTCCTGTGGCAATCACCCATACCTGGCATGCTTGATAGTTTTATGTCACTTACCACAAGCTAAAGTCATCTGAGAGGGAGGATCCTCAATTAAGAAACTGCCTCCATAAGACTGAGCTGTAGGCAAGACTGTAGGGCATTTCTTAATTAGTGATTGATGTAGGAGGGCCCAGCCCATTATAGGTGGTGCCATCCCTGAGTTGGTGGTCCTGGGTTCTATAAGAAAGCAGGCTGAGCAAGTTATGAGGAATAAGCCAGTAAGCAGCACTCCTCCACAATGTGGAAGTGTAATCCAAATAAATACTTTCCTCCACAACTTGCCTTTTGGTCATAGCTTTTCATTGCAGCAATAAAAACCCTAGCTAGAACACCTGGCTTATGTTTCAAGAATCCAGCTGAATGGTTGTGTCAAAGACATGTGGCCATGAGGCCTGAAATATTTAATGGAATAATTTACAGACTCCTGACACAGAGAAATAAGGGGGGGATGTGTCTATGGAGGTCAACGGCAAGGTCAATTCACATTTATCAAAAGGAAATTTCTATCAGCCTCTCAGAAATTCTCAAAGTAACAAGTATTTGTGGAAAAATTAGAAAAAGTTTGAATATTACAAGAATACCAGTTTGGCCATAGCTTTCTCCCTATATTTGAATCTAATTCTAAACTTAAATACATCTCTCATCCAAAGCTACAAATATAAAGAACAACTTACTATATGACGAGTGTGCTTTCAATCTACAATTGCAATCAATTTCAATCTGCATACAATCAACAGTTGTATGAAATGTCAATAACTCATGCTGGGAGAGGGAGACTCTTTTCTGTGGGTATGAGTGGCCACTGGTTAGTTGAGTGTGTCTCAGTAAAGAACCTCACAGTCATGACAATGAAGGCAGCATTAACAGGACTCACTGAGTTACAAGGAGAGAAAAAAGATGGAAAAGAAGACATGAAGTTGGAAAGGAAGTTGCTTATGGAGGGGTCTGGAGAGGAGCTAGAGGGAGTGGGGTGGATTTGATCAAGATATACTGGATACATGTGAGAACATTTCAAAGAAGAAGCTGTGAAATGTTTTCTGACAACTTGTTAAGCATTTGGAAGAAACTCAAGGCCTCTCTATTCCTTAATCTCTAGTATAGATGAAGTCTGGATGATCTGTAGGCTTAAATAAAAAAGGCAAAGCCCTACGGGGATTACTAGACAAATAAGATAAATACTTATATACTTTTAGACTAGGGAGGCAGTTTTCAATATCATATAACAGGAATGCATCATAACAGAAAAATATGAATTGAGAGTAGCAGAATAGAAAGCCTCTGTCTCCCAAGAAAAGGAGGAAGAGTATTAATGAAATTGGAGCAAATAGTATTCATGAAAATGCTGAATTTAAGAGATCAGTTAATTACTGATCAATAATCTTAGTTAAAGCCATGATGAATTATTAGAAAAGGTATAATCTATAATACATAACAAGATGAAGAAACGTGCACATTAGGCCAATAAAGAGAAGTTTACAGGAGCAATATTAAATTGCTTTGATAGGGAGCTGAGTTTGGAGTTGCTACTGTGTCCTTTTTCTCAGACTGCAGCTCCCTAGAGGGGACATTTTTCACCATGAGTCAAAATCTATATATACATATGACACTGATTTTTCTTTCAGGAACACCACTTATATGAGAAGCTCTTATTTTTATGTGTTCATGTTCCTTCTCAGAATCATTTGCTCCTCATTTCTATTGGCTCACTCATGAAAAGAGAAGCTGCACATATTGTAAGTTAGGGAATCACATAAAAACCCAAATGGAACACATAGTGGGGCTAGAAAGATGCCTCAGTATTTAAGAGTACGCACTGCTCTTCTAGAAGACCTGAGTTCAGATCTCAACACCCTTGTTGGGTGGCTCACGACCTCCCGTAGCTCCTCCTCCAGGGGATCTGATGCTGGCCTCTGGCCTCTACAGGCACTGCACTCTCATGTATAGACTCTACCCAGACACAGACATGTAATTTAAAAATAAAATAAACTCTCTAAAACACAACATAATAACTGGCATTTTGTATTAGGCAGTTCCTCCGGGAAAATAAACGGGACACAGAAGGAGAAAGCGCTGTGTCGAGCTGATCTGGCCTCTTTCCTTGGAGGCGTTAAATCGGAGGCACAGCTCATCCATTATTGCTTCTCAGCTTAGTACTCTTCACGATTTTCCTCAGCCCACTTTCTCAAATATCCTGTGTTCATGGTAAATGCTTAGAGTATTTCTTTTTTTTTTTTTTTCAGCTGACGCTAGTTGCTTTGAGATTTATGCATTTCTGTGGAATATATAAGCAAAATGTGAAAAGATTTTAAAATATGAGCAAAACCAATTTGGTTTGAGTAGTTTTTGCAAACTCATTCATCTCCAACCCTCGTGTTATTTACCAGGTCACAAATCTTCCTGGTAATGCCAAGTTGCCCTTTAATTTGTACTTGGAGCTTTTAACTCAATGCCTCATTCAACAGGAGAAACATGAGATTGAGCAGCCCAGCACTTGGAATAGGGATGAAAAGTGAAGTGGACTGTCAATAAGACAAGATTGCTGAGCTCTGGAGCCAGGAGCTTGGTTATGAAGATCATTGGTGTCTTGGGAGTGAAAGCCTCCATGCTGACATTTCCTAGAGGTTACACAAGCAAGTGATATAATCATTGGCACCATTATCTTCAAAGCATGTATCTCTCTACATAATCAATGATTAAAAAGTATTTGTATACTAGGAATTCATTTTTTAAAAGGTATTTTATGCCATTTTACATGTATAAGTATGTTGCCTGATAGATGTATATGCAGAGGTCAGAAGGGGGAATCAGATCCCCTGTAACTGGAGTTACAGGTGGTTGTGAACCACACTGTGGACACTGAGAACTGAACCCAGATCTTTGGGAAGAACAGCCAGCATGCTTAGCCATTGAATCCTGTTTTGTGCCACTTAAAGACATCTCCATCACCCTCCCCCTTTTCGAGACAGGACCTGTCATTGAACTTGGAGCCTCCTTCTGAGACTCCATCTGCGGCACACTGATGAAACATAGGAGTGGGGCATTCTGCTTTGAGTACACCTGGCTGAATTCTTTTCCCAGGGGAAGTTTTTACTCTGCTTCTCATTGCCCTCATGCCACTCACAGCAGTACAGTCAAGCTACCACTCCCCAGAAGCATCATGCTTCTGGCATCTAATGAGAAAAGCCTGCTGTTCTGTGCAGTGTGGGTTGAAGGACATTATTGCTGGACCCTCAACCCCTGGGCTGAATTTTAACTGAGTCCTGAGGAGAAATGTTTGGATGCAAAGCATCTAAATTCCACAGCACTCCCTCAGAATTAGGAAGCAGTGTGATCTTCTGTCATCCCCCATCATCCTCAGCTCTAGGTCTTCTGTGGTGTATGTGTGTGCACATGCATACATGCAGACATGTGCATCGGAAGGCCAGAGGTCAACATTACTGTCTTCTTCAATCTATTACCACCTCCCTTTTGAGACAGGGTCTCTAATTAAAGCTGGAGCTCACTGATTTGGCTAGGCTGGATTGCCAGTGAGCTCCAGGGATCTGCTTATCTCTGCCTCCCCATCATTGGGATGGGGGGGCTATGTGACCACGCCCAGCTTTGTTAGGCAGTTTGTTTCAGAATGTTCCACCTGCAGTTTTGAGTATTCATTTCTGAGTCACTTTCTTACATTTAAAGCCAGAGGCTAAAACTTTGCTACAATGAGTATGAACTGTTATGCTTGAGGCATAGATAACATCAGAAGCAGAACCTCCTGTAAAAGGCAAGAAAACTATTTAATCCACACCTAGGAAATATTCTATGTAGTGCCTAATTCATGCAAGTACTACAATCAAATTATAGGATACAATGTGTGCATGTTGCTTTTAGAAATGTAAGGAACCACTGGGCGGTGGTGGCGCATGCCTTTAATCCCAGTACTCGGGAGGCAGATCCAGGAGGATCTCTGTGAGTTCAAGGCCAGCCTGGTCTACAGAGTGAATTTCAGGACAGGTGCCAGAACTACATGGAGAAACCCTGTCTCAACTCCCCCCTCTCAAAAAAAAGTAAGAAATGTAAGGAACCATCCTTGATGGATCAAAAGTTTTCATTGACTTTTCCCATCACTATGACTGACTAGGAGGAAAGCACAGGATATGAAGGCCTTCCATGCTGTTTTCTGGACAGTGCATTCTTTTTACTCAGATCAGTGAAATCACTGAAATCTTGGATGTTTGCACCACACTGAAGGAAGCAGGTAGGGATGGAACAGTATATCAAAGCATCAAACAGCTCATACAACTGGAATCCTGAGCAAGCTTTGCCCCTGGTGCAAAGTCAGCCAGATTTCTCTATGCAGTTGAAGGTTTTTCACTGGGACCCTGGAGCATGGTGGTTATGCAAAGCTGCTGGTGTGGACCAAGGTAAAGGCACATAGTTGAGACAATTTAAATAATCACCTTTGTTAATGACTACTGAAGATAAAGACCCTTGGCTTTCAGAGTGTAGACCCCAGGACATTTGCAGAGGTACTGCCAGGGAGTTGGGAAGGTGCAAACTAGACCTAAAGCCAGATCTGGATTCCCTGGCTCAGAGAGGCTGTGGTGGGGACAGCCATCTGTCACTTGAGGGGTCTTCAGTGTGACTCTGGTGCTCCCTGCACTTGGAGAATTTCTGTGCTCCTCATCATACACCTATTCAGAAATCTCCATGCACTTGACTTAACAAATACTTTTATTTGTGTGTGTATGTGTGTGTGTGTGTGTGTGTGTGTGTGAATGCCACATTCGTAAAAGCCAGAATAGGGTGTCAGATCCCCGGAGCTGAAGTCAGAGGCAACTGTGAGGTGCCTGACATGGGTGCTTAGAACCAAGCTCAGGTCCCCTGGAAGAACAGCAAGTACTGAGCCATCTCTGCAGCCCCACCCCACTTGACTCCAAATAATTTACTTATGCTAATGCTACTGCAAACAGGGTTTTCTATCCCTGGGATTGGGGTATTTGTAGGAGAAGAGCCTGTAACTAGGCACAGGACAAATAGCCTTCCCATATGTGTAGTTGCCTTAGTTGAGGTATTCTGAGACTGGGTAGTCTGGCTGAGAGGGGACTCAGGGCCAGTATGTGGTAATTTGTGCCATGCAGTTGGTCTTCAGGCACCATCAGCTAACCTGGACACACAACATCCTTTTCACTGTCAAACTTCTGCTCAAAAACTATACTCTCATGCCTCAGCAAAGAGGTAACATATTTCCTACACTCTCTAAGAGATGGCTGATGATGTAAGCCTTTGCATCATATTTAAGGATTAAAAAGCATGATCATCAGATTAGTAAACTGCCCATTTTCACCAGTTATCAACAATACACCAGGATAAGAATGATGCCCCTTCACTTAATCTATAATCTCTGAAGTGGGAAACTGAACAGTATTATTGGGTAGCATGCAAATCTGTCATAACCATGAAGAAGCCCTGTGGAACTATGCTGGCTAGTGTGATCCATGGAGTCAGAGTCACCTGGGAACTCATTAGAAATGCAAAGCTGGGCATTCTCCAGATCTCCTGAGCCAGGTACAACTATGTTTCCACCAGCCACAGAAAGAGGCTCTGATGGAGAGGTTGAGAGAACCCCATGCTGGATATGAATGTTTCTGACATACTGTTCATACTTCTGCTTCCAAAACATTCATAGGAGAGAATCTCGCTTATACTCTTAAATAACCAGAGTAGCCATACTACTTCCTTTCAGTTTAAGTTAAATTAAATATCATATGACAGCTATGTAGCTTCCGGAGGGAGCCAACCCTCTTCAAACCTGCACTGACAGTTTCCGCCTTACTGTTTCATGGAAGTTTTTCACCTTTTATACCAAGAAACAAAGGTTTTGGAGGTGTTGGAAGGCAGTAACTGCAAGCCATGTACCCTCAGTTTGTTTCCTTTCCTCATTCTATGTTCCCCACCCCTCAGGACACTCTCACAGACACCCCTTGTTGCACAGGGATGTGAGGGTTAGCTTTGATTACTAACTTGACACCACCTTGAATTACTGGGAAGATGGCCTCAATGAGCGGTTATCTCCACTGAGCTGGCCTGTGGGCATGTCTGTGGGGGATTGTCTTGAATTAAGTGAGGTGGGAAGAGCCATCCTGAATGAGGGTGGCAACACTTGGTGGGCTGGGCCCTGAACCCTATGAGTGAGGAAAGCTGGCCGAGTACAAGCAAGTGAGCAAGGGAGCAAGTAAGCAAGGGAGCAAGCAAGAGAACAAGAAAGTAAACAAACAAGCATGCATACATTCATTTCTCTCTGCGCTTGACTGTGGGTGTGATATGACCAGCTCAAGCCATAATGATCGACTATGACCTGGAATTCTAAACTGAAACACCCCCTTTCTCCCTAAATGGCCTTTCTTCAGAGTATTTTGTCATCCTAACAAAAATGAAATGTGAATGCTCAGTATCTCATCCACCTCTTTCTTTTTATTTTATTTGATTGGGTTTCATTAATAGTGACACCTAGCGCATCCTCCAACCCTTCTTACCCAAACTGACCATGGCAGAGCCACCCTCAGATCTGTGACTGCTTTGCAGATTTTCATCAACACCTGTGGTGAAGGGTCTTCACCACAGAGGAGTGTCACACAGATGGAAGAATCTGCCCACTGTTCTGCAGACAGGGCTCCACATCCTCCTCTGTCTGACTCAGTGCCCTGGACTCTGATAATTGCTCACTCCAATCACCAGTCGATTCACTGCAAGTGCTATGTTGAGTGCAGACACATTGCACACAGTGAGACTCTCACCCCACATCATCTTTTGGATGCCCAGGACCAGGTGTAGATTAGTGTGGGGGCCCTTTTTCCCCCAACATTTATGGGGACTTTGGCTTTGGCCATAGTCTCTCTCCTCCATGGTTATGTTTGCCTTCTTCCTAAGTTCCTTCTTTCCTTGAACTAACTTTGACAGTGCCAACATAGGAAACAGGTAGTAGATTCTCATATGGACCCCAGAGGCTACAAAGGAGTATGGTTACTTTACTCATTAGACAAGGTGGTAGACGATTGCCATTGTAACAGTGCCAAGTGGATTTTAATTGGGATGTGAGTTTGAACACTAGACACATGAATCCGAATCCAGAACCTGCTTCTTTAACTACGTTATGTGCTTTATCCACTTCTGGCATCTGAGTCTCTTTCTCTACCCAAACCTTTATTTAATAATACCTGTCTTGCTGCAGAGTTGTACCATTTACTAAATGAGTGAATTGTCATAATACCTGTGGCACATGGTTGACAGTCAACATCTAACAGCTCTTACAGGGACTTCCCTGGATTAAGAACAGAAAACCATGTTTAGCTGATCAAAGTACATACACCCTACAGTATCAAATGACTCTCCACTTTGTAACAGAAAACACCTTAATCTCTAGCATGAATCTTAAAAGTTCTTATTAATAAAATCAAACCTGAGCCAAGTATTGGGGTGAACACTGGAAGATCAGAGAGACAGAACAAGCCACAGCTAACGTCACCTGGCCAACTTCTCAGCTGGTCTTGTTTCCTCAGACTGGAAGCCTCTGTGTCCTCATATCCAAATGGCTCTCAGCTGAACTGTGCTGCTCAAAACCTAAAAGCTTAACCAGCCAAATACTTCTAGTTTCTGGTCCTCGTACCTTATAGACCTTTCTGCTTTCTACCACCACTCCCTGGGATTAAAGGCTCGCTTTCTGGGATTAAAGGCATGAGTCACCATGCTTGACTGTATCCTTGAACACATGGATTTCTGCCTCTGGAATGCTAGGATTAAAGGCGTGTGCTACCACTGCCTATCCTAAGTATCTAGTGGCTTTTCTGTTCTCTGACCCCAGATAAGTTTATCAGGGTACACAATATTTTGGGGAACACAATACCACCACACTAACCACTTCCATTTTTGCTGAAGTAGAATTCTGTCTGCTCCTCTCCCTCCCCTGAATATGAGTAAAAGTCACTGTGATCTAAAAGGAACCCTGCAAATTCTTGGTTTTGAACCTCAATGTTTCGAAGTAGACATTTCCTTGGTGGTATAGACTATGTCTGAGTGCTGCCTGTGTAGGGCACATGTGGCTGTGACTAGTGCAGGTGGGAGAGGACTTGGTGCCTTCATCTAAGAAGCACTGGGCAGAGCATTGTTAGCACCTTTTGTCTGAACCTTGAGAGCGACTTTAACTGGAAACAAGGACGAAGCTGAGATTTGCTCATGGCACAGAGGCCAGGACTCATGGCTTGGTTGTAGCATATCATGTAGTCATGCACATGCAACTGAAACTATGTGTGTGTCCACGTTCATGTGATATGGGGGCACCTGTGTGGGTGATGTGCATGCATGGGTGCAGGAAGGATATGTCCATGTGGAGGCTAGAGGTCAATCTTGGGTGTCTCCATCAGTCACTGTCCACTTTGGGTTTTGACAGAGAGTATCTCACTTTTACCCGGAACTCACCCAGTAGGCTAGGCTGACTGGGCAGTGAGCCCCAGGGGTCCTCCTGTCTCCACCTCCAAGGTGCTGGGATGACAAGCATACAACGCCATGCCCAACATGTCATGTGGGTCCTGGGAATCTAATTCAAGGGCTCACGCTTACATAGCAAATGTTTCATTGACTGCGCCGTCTCCTCAACCCTCAACTATCGAAGCCCAGGCATGCCTTACACTCCTCAGAGACCCTGCGGTCTACGCTCTGCTAAGGCTGAGCACAGAAGTAGTTGCAAGCAACTAAGCTTGATGAAGAATTATTGAAAGAAAACTCAAATATTTCTAAGATTTGACCCACTGACTATTTCCCTACAAACTGAAAAAGAAAGCCATTCTTCTGTTTTTGCTGGGGAGCACCTTGGCCTCAGGAACCAGAACAGGAACCAGAAGGGACATTTTATGTAATTACATTTTATGTAATGCTCTTTATGGAAGCAGGTGTGGTTTTTGCACTTGCTTTTCGCTGGTGGTGTTAAAAGCAGAGCACAACTCTTTGGGGGTGCTGTGGTCTGAAGAGTGTGGCAACATCAGGTCCAGAGCATGCTGTTCTCTCCCTCTCACCTCAGCTCAGACAGATAATTAGTCCATCTATTTTGTGTCTGAACCTTTGCCCAAATGCAATGAAAACGTGAGCCAGGAAGGCACATGCAGTGGTTTGTTGTGCTGATCTATGTCAGGATCTGCCTGGTGTGCTGCTTTCTAAAGTCTGTGTCCCATTGCACACACACACACACACACACACACACACACACACACACACACACA
>CABHPQ010167380.1:0-40025 GCA_902168405.1 Peromyscus aztecus
AAGCTGCATTTCCCCTGCCCAGGCTCTGCCCAAAGCAGTTACATCAGCACCTGTCTCCAGGTCCTTTTCCAACAGCATGTTTACCCTTTAAAAGCGCTTATCAGGCAGAGCTTGTTCTTTGTGCCTCATCTGTAATTCCCTCTCTTCCCTCTCCTTTTCTCTCTTGCTTCTCGTCCTCCTGTCTGCCTGCCTCTCTCAATGATGCAACCTTTCATTCTTTCACTTTTGGCTCTCTCCCTCCCAATAAACCTCTTGCACTAACTCTGTTGCATGTGGCATGTTTGCTTCGTGGCACACCTTGGCAGGGTCCACCAAAGGTGCCCACTTCACACTAGGACCTTGTCTACCTTCTCCACTTGCAAGGTATCTGCTCTTTTCTGCCTGCAACATATCTGCATTCTCAATCACCAACAGCTTTGGCTTCTATTCAATACCAACAACTGTGTCTCTGGTGGGGCTGCCTGCCTCTGACAATTCCCCTAGAGTTGAGGCTTAATTTCTCAAGCATAGTACTCTCCTTGTCTTCTGGCTTTTCCCAACGTCCTGATACCAGGTGGCTGTGTCTCTCTCGGAACCTTAGCCCTCGGACCCTGTTCTTGCGTGACAACATACTGAACAGCTTGTGACCACTTCATCTGATCCTCCCTGGATCCCTGGGATCCCAGAACGTTCAGGCCTTTGGATCTTCTTCTCTTTGTCTCGTCCTTGGGAACTGTGTCATATACCTCCTCGCTCTCATTAGGATGTCTTTTGGAGATCCACTGACCATTATTTGGACCAGGAAGTTGGGGATGTGAGAAAGAATTCTCCACTTTCTTTCTTTTTCTTTGCTGAAGACCTGCTTGTGTCTGTCTGCTGTCTCTCTCTCTCTCTCTCTCTCTCTTTCTCTAAATGTCCTGTTTGCTGCAATGTGGGAGGTGAGTCAGAGATGGAGAAGCTAGCTTCATCTGGATCAATGCACTGATTTTCCCTTTCTTTTAATTTATTCAACTCCTGTTTACATGTGTGTGTGGTTATGTGCATATTTGATTTGCATTTAACCCTATATGTGCAAATGTAAGCTGGATTTTATTCTGCGTGTATGTGTATGTAACTTGGATTCAACACTGTGCATATGTGTATATAACTATTGTTTAGAAAAACGTATTTTAAACACCAATAATGTGGCTCTCCTCCATCTCTAGTGGTGACCTCATCATGATTTCTTGTGAGTTCCAGGGAGTTGACTTGGATCCAACTCGAATAACATCTTGCCAGGTCCAAGTAGTGCCAGACGGTTCCACAGAGCCTGGACAATAAAGTGAAACAGCCAGCTACCCCAGGCTGTGGGCAGTACCCCTAGTTTTCTCATGTCCCCCAGTGATGATCAATGCTCCCAGGTCAGCAGGAAGCAGTCTTGAGAACACAACACACTCATCCCTGCCTCACCTGCTGCCCCCTTCTACCTTCTCGCCTTTTTATAATAAACAAAATGGATGAATGTTAGCACTTAGGCATCTGTACTGGCCTGCCCTTGGTGTCCTGACTGTATATATCCTCAGCTGCAGCCACTAAGAGCACCCCTTGTGGACATTCACTACATTTCCTTATAAAGGCAGGCCTTGCCCCCTCCCATCCCTTTTTCTCTTCCTTTTCTCTCATCCCCAGAGATTGATCTCTGCCTCCTTCTCTGCTCCTTTTCTCCCCTACCATCCATTAACCTCCCACATGAGCTGTGAGCCCTGTTGTATGGTGTAACTCCTCCCCATCATTTTAAAAATACAACAGATAGAGTCTTGTGTCTACTTTCTCTCTACATGCTAGGGCACCATTTGTCCCAGAACTATGCACACTCTACACATGCTGCCTCAATTGTGTGCCTGCCCTGTTGTGTCTAGAAAGCCTTGATTCCTTGGTGTATTCCATCCAGTCTGATGCTTACATACTCTGCATCCCCTTCCATAATGTTCCGAGAGCCATGATGGAAGAAATTTGGTAAGGATGTTTCTTTTAGGTCAGGATGTTTCAAGGTCATTGGGAGGCTTAATATTAATTGTAAATTCTATGGCCTATTGGCTCAGGCTTCTTACTAACTAGCTCTTATAACTTAACTCAACCCATAACTATTAATCTACATATCGCCACATGTTCCTTGGCTTTACCTGTGTCCCATTATATGTTGTTCCTTGGATGACAATTTGGCATCTCTCTCTTACTCTGTTTTCTCCTTTCACTATCTCTCATGGATTTTCCCACCTGACTCCATCCTTCCCTGCCATAGGCCAATGCAGCTTTATTTATTATCCAGTGGGAATAACACATAGTCACAGCATACAGAAAGACATCCCACAGCAAAGAGTCATTTTAATGCTATGTACTTTTAACAAGCAGTAGTATTTGGTTTTTCATAGGCCCCTGGCCTATCTAGTCTCTGGTTCATAGCCAATCCTCCTAAGTAGTGTCAGGGATGCATTCCATCTCATGAAGTGGGCCTTGACTCTAATCAATATCAGTTATTGGTTGGTTATTTCCAAAAGCTTTGTGCCACTGTTGCACAAATAGTGCAATCACTTGCAGGCAGATCATTATTGTAAACTGAAGGTTTTGTAGACAGGTTGGCATTTACCTTTGCTCTTTGGTAGTGTGCAGAATATTTTCCAGTACTATGAATGCAACTCAGCAGACTTGCAGGCTCTAGGTAGTTACTAGCTCAAATTCTCCATATTCATTTTGTTATATTTGTGTTGCTTCAGCAACAGTGTCTTACCATCATTTAGTCTAGGGTATCCTACCATCAATTTGTCTAAGGAGACTAGTAGCTTGGCAAGAACATGAGTTGTTTAAGGGTTCCCATGGGGTCACTTGGACCAACAACTTGATAAGATACAACTCATTTCCTGAACTGGGGGCTTTATTTGGTCATAAGATAAGGCCTGTTGGGGCTACATCTGCCCATTATTTGCCAATTGCATTCAGATCACCTTCATATATGTATGTATTTTGAGAAACTTCTACTCTATTAGATTTTCAAGATTTTCAAGGTACTCCTACAATGTACCTTAGTTTTAGCTATCTCTCTCTACCACCTATTCCTTCTCCCTCCCTATTTGACCCTCCAGGTTGAGTTCCCCACTATGAATCAATAACTATCTTTTCTATCTGCCCTTCTTATGGAGATCCAACCCTCCCCACTAGTAACCTTCTCTATACCTAACCTCAGTGATCATATGGATTTTGTAGCCTGCTTATTGAAGACATAGCAACTACTATGCATACATACATGAATCTATACTGTATTTGTCCTTTTTGGACAAATTGGAGTTATCTCAATCATTAAGATTTATTTCTAGTTCCTGCCATTTACCTGTGAATTTTATGATATCTTTTTTTTAACAGCTGAGTTAACCTTACAAATCAATGCAGTGATAGCACAAACCATAGATCATAAGAAGATATTTGTATTTGTTCTGCTTAGCACTGGGGATATTTTATGACATAAACATTCTCTATAATAAAATGATATATATCCTAATGAGAACAGTGGAAAACAGATTAGAACACCACTACTATAAGAGAAATAGGCAATAGGCATGATTATATAAATGTTTTTTATAAGACTCTTACTGAAGAAGTAAAATACAACAAATTAAATATCCATTCTGAAATTTCACAGACTAAATTCTTGCAAAGTGATGAAACAGTGGTGATAGATGTTTAGTGTAAAACTTTGTGCAAATCAGTACTATTTACATAACTTAACATGTATATATGTTATGCCCAACAGTAGCTTAAATATAAACACATTTTATTGATCTCTGCATGTGTCAATAATATTTACTCAAATGTGAAAAAGTAAATACTATAATGTATATTATATATTTCTACATATAATTTTATAGTATTGAATATAAATACAGTGGCATTATATAGAATATATTATTCATTAAAATATTCAGATGCAGTATCCAGAGTGGTGAGTCATGACAATATCTCAGTAATGTCAAGGCAGAGAAAGAAGGATCATTGAAATACAAGGATGGCCTAGTATTTCACTACTAGGCTACATAGTGAGTTCTAAACACAGATAACACTACATAGAGAGAAACCATATATCAATCAAACAATAAATATTCTTATTAAATAAAGTAAAATATCCAGATAAAAAGTAAATAGTAGACTATGTATATTAAAAAGGATGAAGATGGACACATGCAGATATAAAAATCATGCATTATTCACTTCAGTTGACTCCTTTTTGGTTTTCTTAATTTGTAGGATAGATACATAATTATAATAACTTTTTTGTTATTGTGAATTTTTATATAAGAATGTACAATATTATATTTTAATAAATTATTTTACAAATATAAGTGCAATGTGATTATATTTAATCAGATTTTAAGTATGGTTTGCACATTATTTTCTGAAATCTAATTGTATTTTAATTACGTTAACAGATGACATTTAATTAATACATAGAAATTAAATTTATTTACTTTAATAAATTTGCCTGACATGTATTTTGTAAGACTTATTAATGTCTTTTCTAAAACACTACAAACTATTATAGGAGATTTAAATCTCACAAATTCAGATTTCCAGGAAGCCAATACTATTACCTTCAATATATGCTTTTACTAACTGCATTGTATCTAACAAATGTGTCTGAAAAAAATGACAGAAAAGGTCAACTTAATCTTGTCAAAAAATACTTGATGAAAAGAAAGTTCTACGAAGTGACTAATAATGCATGAATGTGTGTATCTGTTCTCAAATTAAAGTAATAGTTCTTTAAAAATATTTTCCCATTTGAATTTAAAAGAAAAAACCTCCCATAAAATAAGAAACTCTATTCACATAGCTCATGAGTTTTATATAAAATGTGTTATGATTATATTCACCACCATTAACCTCTCAGATCCTTCATTCTCTTTCCCTTTCAACTCCCTCTCCATCCCTAGACTCCTAGTATCTACACCATTATATCACAACACCACATTTTCCAGGAATCATTAACAGTCTTCTCAGGAAGAGATGAGCCTTCATTGGCACCTCCCTCATCTGTGATCTGAAGATAAATGGCCCAGTCATTTGAAGGTACAATAGATGCTCTGCCGATTATTGCAATGACAATTTCATATATGGCTAATAGGATTTTGTTTTCTCTACCTTCCAGAGCTAAAATTATTTCTACATCATGTATTCATTATACCTACATTAATGACGGATGTCCTAGGGAGATAAGGGAAAGTTGATAGCTATCCTTAAACTGATTTTAATGATTATCTCCTTAAAATGTAGCTTAAGACAATGATCATAGAAAATAACCCATAACATGTCCCTTAATTTACATTGTTATAATTGATTTATTGGCATAGTGACTATGTTGTTATAACTGCCATAGCACTATGTGTTACTATTAATTTCAGGTCAATCTAGGTTTCTGTGAATATTTGACAGGAGAGATCTATAGTGTATTAGAACACAAGGAGCAAAGATTAATTTATGTTGAAGATGATAAATAAAAAGCAACTGTGAATTTGACACATCAACTACAAGTCCAAAAGATAATCTAATAATGAAATCTTTTGTAAGATTTCTCTATGAGTAATAAAGATATAGACTGATGAATTAAAATAAGACAAGATTCTTATCTTACCATGTCCATATCATAAGACATCACAGAAAGTCCACATATACTTCAGGACATGCCATGCATCTATGTAATTAATAGACATTGAAGATGATTTTGTATGTTCACACTTTTGGGTGGTTCGTAGTTAGATCTTGTTGTAAGACAAAGGCTAGGCATGCAGATACATGAAGCTGTAATGTAGTATTTTAAAAGAATAAGGGGGAAAGAGACAGCATGGCTAAAGATTACACAGAGAACATCCGGAGAACACGGCCCACTGAATCAATTAGGACAGTCTCATACAGACTCCCAGAGACTGGAACGGCAAGCACATGGCCTGAAATGGTTTGCACCGAGCCCTCTGCTTATGTTATGGCCGTTAGCCTGTTGTTTTGGGGGACTCCTGTTAATGAGAGTGGGTATGTCTCTGACCATTTTGCCTTCTCATGGTACTATTTTTCCTCCATTGGATTTCCTTGTTCACCATCCATATGAGGGTTTTTGCCTTGTCTTATTGTGTCTTGTTTTGTCCTGTTTTGTTGTTGTCTCTTGGAGGCCTGCTCTTTTCTGAAGGGAAATAAAGGGGGTACAGAGAGGAGAAGTTGCAGGTATATTTGGGAGGAGTGGAAGGAGGGGAGACAGTAGTTAGGATGTCTTGTATTAATTGAATCTATTTTCAATTAATAGTAAAAAAAATTAAAAAAATAAACCAATACCCTTGAATATATAGAAAAATGACGTGAGCTAAGTCTAGAATTACTTTAAAATTTTTTATTAGGTTATCACAAAACACATATCTTTTTATCGCTTGGAATTACGAAGGTTTGGTTAGGAAAATAATTCAATAAAGTGTAATAAATATTGTGTACATATTAGGAGGTAAACATTGCAGTAGATAGCTAGATCATATTGTATGGAGACTACCTGTTTTAGTTTTGTTACTTGACTAAAGCTAACTTTGATCTAGGAACTATAATTAACTGAACTCTTATTATCCAGGCACCCTTGACCAATGTTATATGTGTGTTGCTACCAAGTTATTTTTACATTATGTAATTTATATTTTATATTTATTCATTTATTTAAAATAGAATCACATCATTTTCCCTCCTTTCTTGCCTGCAACCTCTCCCATTTCCCATCTTTTTTAAATCTATGGCCTCTTATTCTTTAATCATTATCATTATATGAATGTATGTAAACTGAAAAAATATATAGGCCCTGTGTGATTTCCCTCTTCTACCCCTCTTCTACGTTTGCATGTCTACTGGCGTGGTCTTTATCAAGTTCTGGTTTAAACAATATTCTTGATATGTCTAATAGGCACAGTTTTGCACCAGACTCTCTGGTCCTTTGGTCATTACAATCTTTCCAGGCCCTTTTCCACAATATCCCCTGAGCCTTTGTATAAGTCTGGGGCTCTTCACCCCACAGTTAGTTGTCCTCTGTGTTTTGAATAGTTGGTGGTTTATATACTGGTCTGTCTGTTTTAAAAGGAAGCTCATTTGATCAAGGGTAAGAGCCACATTTATCTATGATATAAGTATAAATATTTAGAATGTAGTTGGAATTTATACTGGCTTATTCAAGTGCAAGGAGTAATTTCTCCTATAACATTTATGACTCCACTAGCCATGTGTAGTTGGCTACATTTACAGTACCAAGCATGGATTATCTCCTGTTTAGTAGGCCTTAAATTCAATTAGACATCTGTGGGTTAGGGTTATCATGCCATGATGACGACTCCTGTAAAGATTCATAGGCATCAAAGCTCTTAGAACTACTGAGTGTTTTTTTTTTGTTTGTTTGTTTGTTTTTTCCCTTGGCAGCTTGTATAGCACCTTCAGGTAACATGAAAACAGTCGCTGGGAATTTATATTATTTTATTTTAGAAGACAATTAATGTTAACTTGTCTGGTGTGTGTGTGTGTGTGTGTGTGTGTGTGTGTGTGTGTGTGTACATGTGCAAAAGTGAGTGACTGTAGATGCTTGATATCTATGGGTACATGATGATCACAGTGCACTAGTGGAAATAAAGGAAACATTCAGGAGCTCTATTTTCTTCCACTGTGAGGGTCAGGGATAAAAATGAGGTTCTCAGCTTTGAACAGCAACTCCTTTCACCTTTCATATTACCTGGCCTCTATGAGGAAATATTTTATTCATTCTTATTATAGTGTGTGCAGAATGCAGACCATACATATCAGCATCACCCAATAGGGAGATTATTTAAAACAACAACATATCCTCTGATATCCTGTAAGTTGAAAAAGCAATTAGTCATAAGCTCATGAACAAGTGAGCATACATGCTCGTTTTATCTTAAATGGGGGAAACAAGGTTCAACAACACTGATAAGAAAAAGACAATAGGGGCTTCTTGTGTTTGAAAATATGAGAAGAGAAATCCAATGAATGAGTAGGAGTTTGGTGACATCTTCATCAAATCTTCAATGTCACTTTCAATTTCCTTTCCCATGATACAATTATTATATGAAGGGCTTAAATGAAATTTTATTTAAAATAAAAATGTGAATAAGTTGTGTAGCATGAATCTTAAAAGGTTCTTATTAATACAAACAAACCTGAGGCCAGTTATTGGGGTGAAATGCTGGAAGGTCAGAGAGACAGAATAAGCCACAGCTATCTCACCTCGCCGGATCCTCAGCTGGTCTTACTTCCTCAGACTGGAAGCGTCTATGTCCTCATATCCAAATGACTCTCTGCTGAACTGCTGCTAGAAGCCTGAATGCTTAACCAGGCCAATGCTTCTCCAGGGCAAATGCCTCTCTAGGGCAAATGCTTCTCCAGGCCAAATGCTTCTAGTTTCTGGTCCTCACGCCTTATATACCTTTCTGCTTTCTACCACCACTCCCTGGGATTAAAGTCTCACTTTCTGGGATTAAAGGAGTGTGTCACCACGCCTGGCCATTTCCAATGTGGCCATGAACTCACAGAGATCCAGAGGGATTTCTGTCTCTGGAATGCTAGGATTAAAGGCGTGTGCTACCACTGCCTATCCTCATGTTTAATATTGTGGCTGTTCTGTCTCTGACCCCAGATAAGTTTATTAAGGTACACAATATTTTTGGGAACACAATACCACCACAAAGTTGTATACATATATGCCATAATATAGATGCAGATACATTACATAAATCCAAATAATGTGAATGAAGCCATAGAGAACAACTGAGGAAAACTTGGTGCAGATTTCAGTATTGCCATTTTCAGCAAATTGGCCCTGCGTTTGTTCTTGAAGTATCTATGGTTGGTGCATTGGACCACTCCATACCAGTCTCATGATTAATAGGCAAGAACTGGAAGGTCTAAGTAGACAGAAAGTGCTCAGATTAGTACCCAGAAAGCACTCATTACTACTAACTATCTTCAGTGATCACCACTGGAAACTACTCTTTGCCCTGGTCTTTTTGTTTATTTCATTAAATTTCATAAAGACACTAAACCCTACTTACTTTGCATACTTGAAAGTAAAGTAAAATGTTGTCTTACTCTACATCATCAATGGAAGATTGAAATAAAAGTTTCTATGGAGGTAGTTTTCTTGACATGATTTAGTAAAGTTATTGGGCTATATTATTCTGATGCTTTCTGTGAGGAACAAAATCTCTTTGGAGAAGGCATAGGGTTATTTGAATGTTAGAATAGCTACCCTATAGACTCACAATGCACAGATTTACAAGTTCAAACAATAAAATAATAATAAGGTAGCAAAATTACTCATTGGAGAAAATACTTTTGAATTTTAGAAACTTATCATCTGTATGGTCCAGTTACCTGTTTAAGTGTTTAAGCCCCAGGACCATGCTCAATGTGTCACCAAAAGGAAACTCAATTTCCCAGGCAGTTTGTTCTATCTTGCTGAGTAAGCGAACTACCGATGGTTTGCTGCTAACTAGTAGAACAACATTTCAGTATCCATAATGGAAAAATACTTCTTAGAAAACATTTTTTTTTAAAGAAATAACTGGTTAATTGAAAACTCTTAACTTAGAGGAACATGAGTGTTTCCTCAGAATTTATCAATAATAATTGACTTCAATAAATTGAAGAGCAGATTTTTACATTTCTCAAGTTGGATATTGTTTGATTAATCCATTGTTATAAAAGCCCCATAATTTAGTAACTGAAAGGAAGCAATGTATCTTTTCCTCCCAAATATGCAGATTTCCTAGAACTCAGCAGGGTTCCTTATCTCCTATCCTCTGCAGGAGGTGGGAGCCCTAGAGGTCAGAGGCTATAATCCTTCACATTCTAAGTCAGGGAATTAGTGCTGCCGGTGGGGTGATTAGCTGAGACTGTCCATGAAAAGACTTTAATTCCTCTTTGCAGTACAATTCAAAACTCTTTATGTTGAATGAGTTTTGAGGGCAATTGTCCTATAAAATAATTAAAGGTTTAAAATAATTATATAATATAAAGGAAATGGACTTGGTAGAAAATAAAATTTACTCATTTCCTGACCTTCAAAGGATTATAGTACTAAAATAAATGCATCTTAGTTAAAATCCAAAAATAAGCATTTATCTTTTTCCCCATGTTTGGATGATATAATTATGAATCTAGTGTTGTTGCTCTAAACCTTTAGATAACAAAGCAAAAATGCTTAATTTAGTTCTTTAGTCTCTGTATTCATCATTGTCCACTGCAAACGTGGTTTCCTGTCCAATGATGAGAGCAACACTACTCAGATATAAATACAGACACACATGTTGCACAAATCCTAATTGATCTCATAATAAAAACCCAATGGATATCAGGGTAAATGCTGAAAGATCAGAGGAAACAAGCCACAGCCACTTCTCACCTTGCCAACCCCTCAGCGGAAAAGGGAAGATCCCGTCTCCAGGAATCATCAGACTGAATGCTCCTGAGTCCTCAACCAAAAAGGACTGAGTTCCTGTGTACTCAGAACTTATATGTCTTTCTCTGCCCAGCCATATCACTTCCTGTCTCAATCTTCCTAGTGCTGGAATTAAAGGTGTGCGACTCCCAAACACTGGGATTAAAGGTGTAAGACATCACTGCCTGGCTCCGTATCTCTTTCAGACTGGATTAATCTCCTGGAGTATAAGGTGGACTTGAACTCACAAAGATCTAGACTGATCTCTGCCTCCAGAGTGCTAGGATTAAAGGTGTGTGCCACCACTACCTGGCCTCTATGTTTAATCTAGTGGCTTATCTCCACACTCTGAACTTCAGTCAAATTTTATTTGTTAGAGCACAAAGAAATCATAACATATATATATATATATATATATATATATATATATATATATGGCATTTGGGCTATCTCTCCATTTAGGATAACATCATTATTAAGTTCTCTCCTAGAACTTATGATCTCCTAGGTACTAGCTTTCAAGATTGCTTTCAGTACCACTCATATACTCCTTCCAAAAACACTTGCCTCAAGTCCAACCAGAAAGCAGTTTGCTAACCCCTACATAGTCATGCCACTGTAATACCAGTGGGCACATCTTACTTGGAAAGTCAGTATTGTAGTACCTAGAGTTCACGGCTGGCATAGAGTCAAGGTGAGACAATTGATGCCTTTTATTCTCCAGAAAACTGTATAGTTTCTCTCAGCATAATAAATACTAGCCATCAGGAAGACATTTTCCAGGTCAGTTCCTGTACCTCATGACATATCTGGTTTCTTCAGTAATACGTATTAATATTCAATTATATTTGGGAACTAAATGAAGTGGCGATAGGACCTAGTGTTTTAGGAGCCTTAGGAAGATGCTCACCCACCCTCAAGCTTCCATGAGGAGCTTTTCCTTATTTTTTTCTCTTATGTAAGTTTAAAATGATTCATATATTATTCCCCAAGCATTTTATTTTTATATCACAATATAAGAGATAAAATGCAATGCATATGCTCACCTTCTGCTTCTACAAAGAAAATGATTGCATGCTTTTTAAAATAATAATTTCAGAACCAACCACTTATTAATATTGTCCTTAGTGTCTCAAAATTTATGCAGTGTTTAAATTATAGAATTTAGGTATGGGAATGAACTAGGATGTCATTCAAGAAAATTGGCAAGGTGGTTTTCTAGGATATATATGAGATTTTGATCTGATAGTTTTACATTTAATTCCTCCTGGTACTATGTATTAGCTATAGGAAATTCTTTAGGAACACTGCTAATGCAAGAACCTCCATTTAAGAATGGTTAATGTCTGCCTTAGATTATGTAAACTGGGTAAGCTGGTATAATGTGATATAATTAAGTAATCACCTCTGTCTTAATTGCTAATAAAACACCCAACCAGCCTGGAAGGCTACAGTAAAACAACTTTACTGCCAAGACCCTTGTTTCTCTGAGTACTGTGCAGTTGTACAGATCCCAGATGTTTCCATTTTTCTAAGAGTATAGGTGTAGTTTTAGATACAGTACAACGGTAGTTGTAGTTTTAGATTATTAACTGACATGTTCTCAATTCATTGGCAAGATAAACCAAAAGCAGTTTTTAAACTCTCAACTTCTACAACAATAGTAGTTTCTATTTTCTCTTATGATGTCTATAAATTCTTGCTTCTTCTGCAGGAAGTCAGAACTTACTTTTCCATGTAGTTGCTAAAACTTCATGGGAACTGCTAGCTACTGAACTGATGGTAAACTTTCAGGACAATATAGAGCATTTAATATTGATTATTCTGCAGCCTTGGAAGAAATATTTGAAGAAACGAACATACATATAATAGAGGCTTCAGCTAATGACCACTGTTCTCATTATCAGAATTCACGGTTATGAGCAAATAATCAATGGGTCCTAACTCATTTTATAAGTCATAGAAATGCACAGTGAAAATTAATAATTTCATTTTTAGTACAATTTACATTAGAACGTTGCTCATTTATATATACTGTTTCATCATGAAGGCTACATTATTTTGTTGACAGAATTTTCTACAAGGAAAATAGAATAAAAATATGCAACGGCTGTGATTTGGTAGTTACAATCATATAATAAGTCTTATATGAAGATTATAACATGTTTACATAGTGTGATAAATAAAATGTCAACAAATAGAACCCTTTTGTCCTTTAATCATTTTATCCTTTCCCATGTACATTGAGTTTTTGGTCTGTCTTACAATAAAAAAAAATAATATAGGAAGCTGCTTTTGACAAGAAAAATAATCACAGAAGTATGAGAAAGGACATTATTCATATTTTTGGCAAAAAATTTAGAACATCCCAAAATAAGTCTTAATTTATGTCCAAGAATACAGCTCTCTGCACTGGATGACTAACGTAGATTAATCATGGAAGAAGTCGTAGACAGTTCTATGAAGATAAGTGAAGAGCTGGTCAGGTAAATGGGTTCTTAAGCAATTAAACACTGAGCATGGACCTTGTCATTTTCCAAGATTTGTCACAGAAATGTATGGATTACAAAAATAGAAGAAGCAAACAGGAAATACTTCCTGTAAGTCAAATTTTAAAGCTTATCACCTGGAAGAATAAAGTATACTGCATACCTTAACAGATATCAGACTTCCACAGAACATGGGTATCAGTGAGACCATTCTCATTCATAGATCACACCAGCTTTCAACATGAACTAAACCGGCCTTGAGAAAGAATGTAATAATTATGAGAAACAAGGTTATGGGATGAAAATCTACTTGGTTAAGGAAAAAGAGATACAGATTAGAATATAGAAAACTAAAAGCAGTTTATATTATTAAGTTCAGGCAAAAGATTTTTTTATGAATTATAATTGGTAGGAATATAATATTTGCCAGGTGGCGGTGGCACATGCCTTTAATCCCAGCACTTGGGAGGCAGAGGCAGGCAGATCTTTGTGACTTCAAGGCCAGTCTGGTCTACAGAGCAAGTTCCAGGATAGGCTCCAAAAGCTGCACAGAGAAACCCTGTCTCAAAAAACAACAATAATAATAATAATATTTAACTAAATAAAACATAGGAAAAACTTTATTATTATATAAAATGTATAACTTTTTAGATCAAAATTCTCTTCAAAGTCTTATCACACACACAGAAAACATACCTTTGTCCCATTTATATAAAATGAATTCATTTAGTCTCAATATTAACATAGTTTTTAAAATTAGAATAAAAGTATGTGGATTGTCAATTTCCACTTATTAACATGTGTTTGAGTTTCATGCCTTTATAATTTATTTAGAATGATAAGTAAAAGTCCGTTGTTTGAGTGTAGGACAGTTTAGCCACTTAGTTAGTGAAGCACATCTTGATTCTTCTCATTGTTGGCAATTGTGGATGAAATGGCAGTAAACACCTATGTTCAAGTATTAGTTCTGTCAATTGTCTGAATTGTGAGTTCTAATCCATTTGATATAATATCTTTACACTGATTTCTCCTTAAGGATATTATTACCAAGATGTTACCCCCAAAAGAGCAATAAGCAATTATCTTTGATGCACGTATTCTTTCACTTAGTTAGCATTGAGTGTGTGTGAAACATAAAGAAACATCTTCCAACCAAAATGGAAAAACATAAATTCTAAATTTTGGATAGTTTAGTGATTTATCAACAAAAAATACATGAGAATAAATGAAACAAACATTTATATATTACAGTACAATATATGAACAAAATGTTAAGGGGTCTTAAAATAAGTGTCCAGTTTGGAAATATATGAAATATTTTTTGATAGAGCTGAAACATATTCCTTAGATACTCTCTATGTGATTTTAGAATATTTACAGTTTAAATCCCTAATCTCCTTATTTTTTCTAACATTTGTGCTACTTTATTAAATATTTGTTTGCTGAATTCAATGACCTTTTCTCTAAATTTTAGAGAATATTTTTAAATGTTGTCTTCATTGAAAATTTAACATATGTCAAAGTATTGTAAATAGTGTCCTTCTATTAACTACTTTTATTGACTCATACTTGTTTTCTCTCACCACAATGGTTACTTTGGGTACAATGATGAATGTGACAGATGTTAGTTGGTGACAGGAGAGAAATAGAAACAAACCGATTTGCATATTGGCCAAAGATTTAGTGTTGGTAACAAATGACCCGGTTATTAAAAAGTAGAAAGGCAAATGGATGGAACTAGAAAATGTCATCCTGAGTGAGGTAACCCAGACTCAGAAAGACAAACATGGTATGTACTCACTCATAAGTGGATACTAGATGTAAAGCAAAGGATAACCAGACTGCAACTCACAACTCCAGGGAGGCTACTTAGTAAAGAGGACCCTAAGAAAGACACAGGAATCTTCAGCAACAGAGAAATGGATGAGATCTACATGAGCAAACCAAGGGTTTTTTTGGGGGGCGTAATGGAGGGCAAGGGTTGGAGGTAGGAGAGCTTAGGGGAGTGGGAGGTCCCAGCTGGATCAGGAACAGAGTGGGAGAACAAGGAAAGAGATACCATGATAAATGAAGATCCCAAGGGAATAGGAAGAAGCAGAGTGCTAGAGAGGTCCCCAGAAATCCATAAAGATACCTCCACAATAGACTACCGGCAATGGTCCAGAGATAAGCCCGAGCTGACCTACTCTGGTGATTGGATGGCCAAACACCCTAACTGTCATGATAGAACTCTCATCCAGTAACTGATGGAAGCAGATGCAGCTATCCATGGCCAAACCCCAGGTAGAGCTCCAGGAGTCCAATCGGCCAAAGAGAGGAGGGATTATATGAGCAAGAGATATCAAGACCATGATTGGAAAAAGCACAGTTACAAATAGCCAAACTAGTGGAAACACATGAGCTGTGAACCAGTAGCTGAGGAGCCCCCACGGAACTGGACTTGCCCTCTGGATAAGTGAGACAGTTGATTAGCTTGAGCTGTTTAGGAGGCCCCCAGGCAGTGGAACCAGGACCTGTCGTTGGTGCATGAGCTGGCTTTTTGGAAACTAGGGCCTATGCTGAGACACTTTGTTCAGCCTTGGTGTAGGGAGGAGGGGACTGGACCTGCCGTAACTGAATCTACCAGGCTGGGCTGACTCCCCAGGGCAGACCTTGCCATGGAGGAGGTGGGAATGGGGGGTGGGTTGTGGGGGGGAAGGCTGGGGTGTGGGAGAAGAGAATACAGGGGAATCTGTGGCTGATATGTAAAATTAAATTAATTATAAAATAAAAATATTTATTAAAAAAAGAAATTTACTGTATAATGAATGTGCATAGGATATTTCAAAAAGGGAATGCATATAACTAGATGGAATTTTAAACTTAATCCCAATTGTTCTACTAGTGAAAATCTATAAGTGAATCTCTCCATCAGTATATTATGATGCTATGAAGCACAGAAATACCCTTTTAGCAAATCCGTCTACATTGGTATAATCCTATCACTAATTTATTTGTTAAGGTTTAAGTTTAAACCATCTCAAACATAGTTATAATTGTTATTACAGTTTAAGTAATGCATCAGTTTTACTAATGAAAGGTGAGGTTATGGCCTCCTGTAATGGTAGTAAAGTAAACCTGGCTAGTTTGGCCTGTGCTAGTAAAGAAGCTAATGTTTAAAGACACACGAGTCACCATTAGTTGCAACAAAATTCCACATAATGAAATATAGTGGAATAATATGTTTAAAAATGTTTAAACATAAAAAAAAAAGAGAAATAGGAAGTTCAGTGCAGGGGTGAGGTGCTACAGGATATAATAGAGAAGAGAAAGGCAAGGTAGAAATATGTGTCCTGGCTTTGATTCTTTCATTCCACAGAGAAAATATATGTCTTTCCCAGTAACAGTGAATTGTGAACATCTTCTACACCAACAATTAAGTATTACTAAAACTTAGAGAGCTTCTTTGGAAACTTAGAGGGAGTATTCTTCAGGAATAATATCAATATCTCAGTATTATTCAAATACCTCTGATACTACCTATTACATAAAAATTATTTTCATTAGTAGCTATTTCAAGATAACTGCTATATCATAAAGTAACAAATTATTTCTTTTGTGTGTGTGTGGGGGGGGGGGTTTTGTTTTTTTTGTTTTTGTTTTTGTTTTTTTGAGACAGGGTTTCTCTCTGTAGCTTTGCACCTTTCCTGGATCTTGCTCAGTAGACCAGGCTGGCCTTGAACTCACAAAGATCCCACTGCCTATGCCTCCCAAGTGCTGGGATTAAAGACATTCGCCACCACCGCACGGCAAAAAAAATTACTTCTTAAAAGTGAATCATATTGCATAAAATATTTTAACTTTACAAAATAATGAAATATATTTTGAGGCATGTTTTATATCAATTTTGTCTTTACTTTTAGTAAATCCTCTTTCCATCTAGCTGAACCCATTATAGTATATATAAATAATTAATATATAAGATATTTTAATATGTAGTTATTAACACTATTTTTTTTAAATTTTCATTGAGGTATAAAAAATAAATAAAATAAAATTAGATGCATTATTGCTTGGCAATTGTACATTATTGCTTGGTAATTGTAATTAATCAGTAGGCACTAAATAATCAACTGGTACATTGCATTATTTATATTCATTCAAATTTAAATTCATATCTTATCACCTATTTGGTGACAGAGAAAATAATGAAGGATTATTCTACTGAGGAAATCATAGCCTTACTGACTTCATTTATGAGGCAATATTAACATAATTGTGCAAAAGAATCTTCCAAATTTGCTACACTTTGTTATTTGTGATTTAGGTGGTTGGGACTTCTGGATCCATTCACAATGTTCAGTAGTTATGATTAATGACAAAAGCCTGTTTCCTAAAACTCTAGTCATTCTTTTTTTTTTTTTTTTTTTTGGTTTTTCGAGACAGGGTTTCTCTGTGTAGCTTTGTGCCTTTCGTGGAACTCACTTGGTAGCCCAGGCTGGCCTCAAACTCACAGAGATGCGCCTGCCTCTGCCTCCCGAGTACTGGGATTAAAGGCTTGTGCCACCAACGCCGGGCTTAGTCGTTCATTTTGATTTGAACCTATGCAAGTAATTATTCTGCTCTGAAATTAGCACGTGAATCAAAGAATTTATATTTTCAGGTAAAAATACAATGGCTGAACATTTTCACCTTTATTTCCATATCAGAAATATGTTTGATATCTAATCCATATGAATTTTACTATACAGCTTAACACTATTAACATACAACATATAACTCTCTAGATGTCATGGGTAATTCAAAGATTAAGGATATATACTTTATGATCTCTTATCCTTGTGGTTGGAGATTTTAAATGTAATTTGCATCAATGTGTAACACAAGAAAAATATTTTGATGACTAAATACATTAAAGGGTGGGAAAAATATCATTCTTGATATCAGAGCAAGATATAAAAAGTGATCATGGTTAAATTAAGAGATGTGAATATCTTTTTATGAAAACCATGACTGTATGCATTCTCAAATATCTCAAGATTAATTAATAATTCTTATAAATTAGAGACAAATATTAAGATCTATTGTATCCTATATTTTATGTTGGACATAAATTTGTTAATTTATTCAGCTAATCTCATGACGTCTTCATTCAATATTTTGCATTTTGTTTCTTTTATATACATTGTGTTATATAAATTTTTAAAAGAGAATAAAGTCAAGATATAGTAAGTAATTAGCAAATCATTTTAATGATATTTAAATGAAAATGTCTAATAAAAGTGTCTAATGAATCATTAAATATGAGGTTTATGTAGGTGTAATAAGGAAATAGATTTTGTACAGTATCATTTGTTTTAATGAATCATGGAATCTGAGTTAGAATCAATTATAAGAAGAAATGAAAATTTAAATAAATTAAAAACATGTACTTTGTTCATTCAATGAAAGAAATGTTGAAAAAAGTGACAGAAAGAAAAAGAAAAAAACCATACAAGTTTTACAAACATAACCTGCATGTCACATATAGATGGATTATGTGACAAGCCACTTAATTATGAAATTCTTGTAATTTACTAAAACTGAAGAGATTCTATAAAGTGGATTATTAAATGGTCATGGAGAACTTCACCAACATTTCAAAGGAAAGACTGAGAAAGGAGGGAAGAAGTGACAAGGTAGGATTTTCGATAGCCACCGTCTGACGTGGCAGTTCATGAAGTGGTCATTGAGGTTCAAACCTTCAGTAGAGATCCTGGAAAGCATTTACTGAGGTCAAGCATAGAGAGCGAAACCAGTAAGCCAAGTCGGTGCATGAGAGTGACTTCGTTGGCTGTAGATAGCAAGGCCTAGGGGAGACTCTCTGAGGACTTGGAAAACCAAGTTCTGCCATTGCTGTGGGATGTTCTGTATGGCAAATGTGTTGCTAATAAAACACTGATTGGCCAGTGGCTAGGCAGGAAGTATAGACTGGACTAACAAAGAGAATTAAAAGAACAGGAAGGCGGAGGGAGTCTCTGCCAGCTGCCAGCCAGGACAAGCAGCAGGTGAAGATGCCGGTAAGCCACGAGCCATGTGGCAAGGTATAGATTTATAGAAATGGATTAATTTAAGATATAAGGACAGTTAGCAAGAAGCCTGCCACGGCCATACAATTTGTAAGCAATATAAGTCTCTGTGTTTACTTGATTGGGTCTGAGCGGCTGTGGGACTGGCAGGTGAGAGAGATTTGTCCTGATTGTGGGCCAGGCAGGAAAACTCTAGCCACACTGCCATAGTACTTCTATGATGCTGGGAGTAGATCCAATATTCAATACGTTCTAGCTGTAATTCCATCTTGCCTTGGCCTATCTTTCCCATTCATCACTGTTATCTTCTCCTTTGGCTTATGGATATTTGTTCATCATCTGTCTCACTGAGGCAGGGGTAGGAATTATGGACTCTGATTACACACTGTCTTTGTTTCCTGGCTCCTAGAAAGTTTAATCGGACCCTTGCCTCATGTTTATGTGTGTTGATAGACTGTGTCACTGAAGACCCAAAGAAAGAAGGCCAAGTCCTGAAAAATAAAGCTTCCAAACCTGAGAATTCCAATTAAATGTTTTCTTGGAAATTCTTCAGAGTGTTAAAAAGCTGAAGGTATGCATTTGGAGTGATTTTTCTAAGTCAATGAATTTTTAATACTAAAGAAACATATACCACCTCATTGCATTTTTACCAAAAGGTAGGATACAAATGTTGCATATTTTGAGGATTAGATATGGATTAAAGTTATCTTTAAGTGGTGGTTATTTTCACTGATTTGGGTCTATTCAAACATAGAAAGCTTTCTGATTAAAACATTTCAGTTTTTTATAAATTTTAGTTTTGAACTCAATTCATTAATTTAAAAAATAGTTCCTATCTTGTTGACTAATGAGCTTTAATTGAAATGTGATGCTTAACTACTGAAGGACTTATGATTTAAAGGTTATTTCATTCAGAATTATTTTGGTTAACAAGCTAAGAACGCCACAGATGACCCATTTGTTATATGAACATGGATTATTAAGGAGTTATTAAGAGATGGAGCTTCATTTTACCATAAGATTATTATCTGTACTGGTAAGAAGTTGTCAATTCCTAATTCCACAATTGGAGACCTGATTAGTAGACAATAAAATCCTCAGTGCATGGAAAATTCCCTTAAACAACCTGTATATTAGTGACTTTTCATATAACAGTGACTACATACATGAAAATAAATCAACTTATGCAGATTAGGGACTTTTTTTACAGTCCATCAAAGTAGGGAAGGAGTGGAGATGTAAAGTCACTACTATGGTTGTAAAACAGAGCATTAAGCTGCTTGTTCACATACCTATTACATATATGAAGCAAAAAGAACAGAATATGTCATTTAAGTGGCTCTCTCATTGTTTCCTTTCTTATTCTGTCCTGCTTGTCAGCCCTGAGATTGTGGTGCATACACTCAAAACACATCTTCGCAGCTCAGTTAAATTATTTCTTGAAATAGCCTCATAAGGATACTAAAATGTATATTTGGCTAATTTACTTGGATTTTTTTTTATTCTAATCAAATTGATAATCAAAATTAACCATTACAATTGGTTTTTCACTAAGGCTGTTAAGCATAAATAAAACCAGTGAGTGTTTGCTCTAAATCTATAGGCTTTTCATCATGTAGATTCAGGTATAAGTAGGAACAGTTGTTTATAATCAGTGGAAAGAACTCAGACATCAGTGAACAGTATGATTTGACTTTCCCTAATGGTATTTGGCCAAAGGATTAGCACTGTTAGAACTGCCAAGAAATCTAAAGCTACTAATATATGCTAATTGTTAGCACCAATTAATGTCTACTTGTCTTTTGAATAAACTGAGCTGTTTAGAGTTGGAGGATTTGATCCTGTTTGAGAGTTGCCTTATTATTCCTTTTGCCTGACTATATTTAATGATGAGCCCTGGACTAAGTATGTTCTGTTTTGGTGACTGGTTGGACTATAATGAGTGACTAATTTCTTTAGTAAATCCAAGAAAATTTCACCATGGCCAAACAAGCTTGGAGCTCAAGTTAACCCCACAGAGCCTGCAGCCATTCTTACAAAGATCAGATGAGAACCTGTCCAGTGATTCCATAAAGAGGTTTCCATTGTTGTAATTTCTTATGAAATGTTTTTGGCTGGTGAGCTTCTCTAGCAAATGAATTTATTGTAATTAAATAATCAGGTCGCATACCTTTTCTGCTTATCTGAGAAGGTTATTGTCTGCTCATATCATAGGGTAGAATAGAATCTTCTCTCCCATATAACACTTTTGTTGTTGTAAATCTAGGCCCAAATAATGGATTCTGTAAAATATTTTTGTGTACTTTTGGTCTTTATCATGAGTTCAGCATGATAAGATGATGTATGATAAAGGGACAAAGTCTCAGATGTGGCTGCATTCCTGCTGAGCTACTCCTGGCCTGGCTCCAGAGAGCAGCACCTAGGCCTAATCCATCTTTCTTTAACCAATACCTTTTGTTTCTCTTATTGCCTTATGTGAATCTTTTCTGAGACTCTCCCAAGGATCAAAAGGCCTATGCAAAACTTGATTCAAGAAACCTAGAAAAACATGGTACCTGAAAAATTGAGGATTTTGAACTTGATGTTGTATTTTTGAGAGTTCCTTTCAGGTTATTTTGAGCATATAGAAAACAACTGGATAAACTGTAAATATTGAGTAAAATAAAAATGCCCTAGGCAAAAGGAAAGGGCTTCAATCCTTAGAGGCTGCACACCCCCCTTCCCTGCAGCCAAGAAAGGCTAAATTCATTTTTAAGGTGCCTCTGGGTCTTCTTTCCATGGATTCGCATGAATCCACGCACTTGTGCAACAACATTCTGCTACACCAGTTTTCAATCTTAGAAGCAATAGCTGAAGTGGTAACAGCAGTTACAGTTAGCATGTATAAAAGAACTGAGTTTTGGAGACAAGGATATCAATTAAGAACTTTGATATTCAAAGCAACTCTAACATAGGA
This sequence comes from Peromyscus aztecus, assembly GCA_902168405.1. NCBI lineage: Eukaryota > Metazoa > Chordata > Mammalia > Rodentia > Cricetidae > Peromyscus > Peromyscus aztecus. The sequence goes on from CABHPQ010167380.1 coordinate 21,970, forward strand.
GATGCTGTGTGTGTGTGTGTGTGTGTGTGTGTGTGTGTGTGTGTGTGTATAAAACTGAGACAGAGACAGAGGCAAGGACACAGACAAAGACACTGTCTTCCATTGGCTTTATCTATTCATCATTTATGGACTTTGGGGTTGATTCCATGGTTTGGGCATTATGAAAAGTGGATCAATAACCATGGAGGACTACTGTCTCCTGACTGACTGACTGACTTTACTTTCCTGGTTGTACAGAGTAACATCTTGGATAGATCAAAAGGTAGTTTATTTGTAGTTTTCTAAGGAAAACCTATATAATTTTATGTAACAATGGTACTAAATAAAGTGTTTGCAACACTTTATTTTTTGTTTGTTTTGATTTTATATTGATTTTTATCCAATATATGTTGATCATAATCTTTTTGCTTCTCACAACTTTTAGAACCTTGATCTTATCCATTTTCTTATCCATCCAATTTCATATACTCTCTCTCACTCTCAGATAAAAAAAATGAATTTCAGAACAAAAAAATCTCAGTGAGACAAAAAATGTTGTAAATTTTGTGCTTGATAACTATACCTGGGCATGTAGCCTGCCCTGGAATGTGTTTGATATACTCAATGGTACTCCAACAGTGAGAACTGATTTTCTGCTTCCCAGCAGGTATCAATTGCAAATAGTTTCTTGGTAAGCTCTACCTCATGAGCTGAAATTGCTATCTGACATTACTAAATGGGCGAAGAATGTAAGGCTAGACTGATTGGTCATGGACCCTAATGAAAAAAAACCTACTACTATTTTTTCTGCTAAAATAACATAGTAATAAAATGAATTTAATACCACATTGTTACACTCATAGATCAAATCACTGCTCAGCTGTCATCAGCGAACGTTATTTTTGAAATATGTGATAATGAACTCTGAGACCCACAACTGCACAATGTGCAGAGAGTGAGGGGATTTGGAGCACTCAATCCTAAATGGAAGGTTGTAGCTAGAGTTTTCCTGCCTGGCCCACGGTCAGGATAAATCTGTTTCACCTGCCAGTCCCACAGCCTCAGACCCAACCAAGTAAACACAGAGACTTACATTGCTTACAAACTGTATGGCCGTGGCAGGCTTCTTGCTAACTGTTCTTATATCTTAAATTAATCCATTTCTATAAATCTGTACCTTGCCACATAGCTCGTGGCTTACCGGCATCTTCACATGCTGCTTGTCCTGGCAGTGGCTGGCAGTGACTCCATCTGCCTTCCTGTTCTTTCAGTTCTCTCTGTTAGTCCCGCCTATACTTCCTGCCTAGCCACAGGTCAATCAGTGTTTTATTAGCAACACATTTGCCATACAGAACATCCCACAGCAGGAGGTCTTTATCAAACTACTGTCTTCAAGGCTCAGGGTTTTGTGCAGAATAGGAAGTGGAAAGATTGTCAGAGCCAGGAGACTGTGGAAGACACCAAGGAAAGTAATACAAATTGCTAGTCCTTGAAAGTTATTATTACCAAATAATTAGGATATATGAAATGCAAATTAACAGTCATTACAATCAAACTTGTAGTCATATTAGGTATGTTTTCAAGGTTAAACAAAAATATATTTTAGATATACAGGACATCTTCAAACACCTCAGAGATCTATAGAATATGACATTTAAGATATTTTAATAACATAGATTTTTTTCTTCTTTATATGAATATGAGCCATGTCTGTTCCTAGCAGCACCAATCTACTTCAGAGAAGATGATGGGCACTGAAGAAACTCCATATGGTGTTTCCTTTCTTTATGGCAAAAGTTAGCCACTGAGCAAGAAAGTATGACTGTCCAAATAGGACAAGCAGCACACCAAGGAAAGGACTTCCAAACCTTGCCAAGACAAAGTAGGACAACCCTTCAGAAAATCCTGCTTCGCAGAAGTCTATCAGGTATGCGAGGCCTATAGGCCGAAGATGAATGCCCTATCATTGCAAAGGAAGCTTGGGTGACTGTCCAGGCAGTCAAATGTTTCTGTTACTTCTCACATCTTTTGGAAGTCACTTGTTTGCACTTCCTGCTTACTCAATTGATGGTATTTCCTTCTTTGATTTCTGAGGGAGTTGAGGAATAGATAGTTATAGTTTTCCTTATTAGCACATTCAGAAAAGAAACTCACTAAAGATATATAAAGGGTATAAGTTTGAAAGACATCAAAAGATAGTTTTGTTTGGGTAAGCAAATTAGGATAGAAGGTGAATTAGACACAATCCTTTGGATTCACAAAGATAGGATAGATAATGGAGTATTTTCGGTGAATTTTTCAAATGCAAATGGACTAGACATTGTTGATGTAGTTATTGCCTGTATATATTATGTATACTTATTGTACTTATTGTAGTTTTTGTTTTATTAGTTATAGCCTTCTTTTATTTTTTTAGATGAAAAAAGGGGAAATATGGTGATATATTGTATACCCCAATAAAACTTACCTGAGGGTCAGAGGACAGAGCCAGCCACTAAATTAGACATAGAGGTCAGGCAGTGGTGGCATATGCTTTTAATTCTATCACTTGGGAGGCAGAGATCCATCTGGATCTCAGAGTTCAAGGCCATACTGGGATCAGAGCCAGGTGTGGTGGCACACACCTTTAATCCCAACATTAGGAAGAAAGTAAGATGGCAGGGTACTGAAAGGTATATAAGGCATGAGGAAATAGGAAATCTCTCTCTTGAGTGCTGTGGGATGTCTTTCTGTACAATGTGAATATGGGTTGCTCTGATTGGTTGATAAATAAAGCTTCATGGCCTTTGGTAGGGCAGAATGTAGCCAGATGGGAAAATCCAAAGGAGAGACTGCAAGGATAAAGGAGAGGCAGAGGAGAGATGCCATCCCGCAGTCCAGGGAGCAGCAGTGCTGGCACACAGGTAAAGCCACAAGACATGTGATGTAACACAGGGTAATAGAAATGGGCTGAGTTTAGTTATAAGAGCTAGCTAGCAAGAAGTTGAGCCATAGGCCATGGCCATACAGTTCATGAATAATATAAGACTGTGTATGTTTATTTGGGTTTGAGCAGCTGTGGACCAAGGCGGGACATAGGAAAACTTCCAGCTACACTTGATTCTGAGAATTTCATAGAGGTAAGCTAATGGTGGCTGTTTTGCTTCTCTGATCTTCCAGCTTTCACCCAATATCTGGCTCTGGGATTTTTATTATAAGACCTTTAAAGATTCATGTTACATTTAAAATTAGGAAAAAAATATCCCTGCTTTGACCTCTGCATTTTATCTTTTTGATATCATCTCATCATTGCTTGATTTTCACTTCTGCACAGTTAGTGATGCTGAGTTTTATTTTTTATTTTTTGTCAAATTTGCAAAGGCCATTTATAAGTCTTCTCTGGCAAATTATGTATTCATAATATTGGCCTATGTTTAAATTATGCATGCTATATATACTCATACCATATATACATGGAAAGAGAAAGACATATAGAACAAACTACAGCACACTATGAGTTGCTTAATTTCATATATATTTTAGGTTGTGATCCCATGGTAAATACCTAGTGTAAATATTTCCACAGAATTTTTCCTTATTAAAAAATGTATATGTTGTTGCTCTGTTTACATGTGTAAATGATGAGGACATTTAAGCTGTCAGAGGACAACTTTATGTAGTTGACTCTCTCCTTTCATCATGAATTCTGGGGGTTGAACTCCGGACAGTAAGCTTGAACAGCACTGATCCTTGTCTAAAGAGATATTTCCAGGCTGTATTCTCCATTTTCTGAGTTATTATCTGCTTCACTTGTTTTCTCTCTTATACAATAGCATTTTAGTATTATATAACCATGTTTAACTTTTTTATTTTGTTGTTGGTGTTCATTATTTTAGGGTCATAGCCAAAAATTGTTCCCTATGCTAATATCCTGAACTGTTTTTCTTATACTTTTTTAAAACTGTTTGAAAATTTGGGTTTTACATTGAATTAATGAATACATTTATAATTGATAGCTTAATCAATGAGAAGCAAAGTCATCTTTTCAATTCTTTGCATGGATATCTGTTTTTTCTCCACACTATTTACTTAAGAGAAGGTTCTTTTCTCCTTGTGTGTGCTTGGCTTCTTCATCAAAAATCGGTTGGGTGTAATTTTGGATTATTTGTGGTTGATTTATTCTGTTCTGTTGGACTGTGTTCTAGACTGAAGTGCCTCTTCAGTATCTGACTCTAATTATTTTAAATATTTTTATCTTTTTATACTCAAGACTTCTGAATGAAACAACTGAGCAGGACTGGAAAAGACAGACATGAATGTAGATGTAATTCTAAATGGTCTTCTTAAATAAGAAACACAAAGCCAAATAACCAATTAAAAGCCCAGAGATCGAGCAATAGCCAAGAGCTAAGACCACCTTATCTTTCTACTCGCTATCATCCTTCACCTGATCGAGAGACCTTCTTCCTGTGTCCTGTCTTTTTATTGCCTTTCTGTTCTGCCTTCTCATCGGTTCTAAACCCAACCACATATCTTCCTCGTCACTGATCACTGCCTGTCTATACAGATCTCAGGTCTCAATGGTTTGTACTGAGATTAGAGTTTCGAGTCATCGCTTGGCTGTGTCCTTGAACACACAGAGACTCTGCCTGCAATGTGATCGGATTAAGGGCGTGTACCACCACTGCCGGACTTCTGCTAAATGGCTTGCTCCCAGGCAACTTTTTTAACATACAAATAAAATCACATTTCAGCACAAATAAAGTATCACCATACATGATGTGGTAACAATAACATCCATGCAAATTCAAGGATAAATATTTCTTTTGTACCCTGAGAAGAATGATCTTAGCTCACTTGAACATCAGAAAGAATGAGCCTTATCTAATGAGTTTTATCTTTCACAACCATAACTTAAGACTTTATAACAAAGAGGCATGATATATAGATTCTCTGTAAGTTCTATGGAGACCTGTGAATTTGCCTTTTCATTGACTATCTCCTCCTTTAAGAGATAGCTCTCAAATGGCAATCCCCTTTCCTGCAGAATTCTTTTCTTGATGTTATTCTTATGTGTACTCTTGGTTATTATATTTGGACCATAAATTATTTTGTGAATAATTAGATGAATTAAAATCATTTCTCAGTTCTTTACAGTATGAGGACCCAACTTGATTATGTTGAACAATCTAGAGACTGCAATCTTACCAGCATGCTAATGTCCTTCTGGATATATGAGAAACGCACTGTCAAATGTGGGCTGAGTGATTTGTATCCCATCTGAATTGCATGGGGAGTAATTATAGCAAATAGATTCCAGCATCATCACGTAAGCATTATAATTATACTCCTTTCACAAGCTAGATAGGTACATGTTCTGTCTCCTTATCCACCAACAACATAGCCTGGGATTTGAATGTTGGGAAGTTTTTTTTTTTTTTTTTTTTTTTTTTTAAATATCACAGATGGATCATGTAACTCAGACAACTCACTCTATCTCAAGTATGAAACTACTTAGAGCTTTTCAGTGCAATTCCCTTAGGGGTTTGAGACTTTTTATTCTTGTGTGCTGTGTAGACACTTTTAACTACAAGGTTAGTCATTCAATTATAAAGCAATTCAAATATAAAATGTGTTTCTTTTGGCCTAAATGACCTGGAGATGAATTTCTAAATGGCCTCATTAAATAAAAAACATGGAGCCAGAAATTTTCATTAAAGCCTTAGAGAGATCAGGGAAATATGGAAAGCCGCCAGCTAACCTCACCTCACCCACTCCGCAGCTTCCAAGCAGAGCGACTTCCTGTCTACCCAGGCTTATATGCCTTGCTTTTCTGCTCTCTCATTGGTTCTTAGCCCAGCCACCTGACTTCCTCTTCCTACACAGCTCTGTCACTGTCTGTACAGACCTCCAGGTCTCTATGGTTGGTACTGGAATAAAAGGCATGTGTCACCATGCTTGGCTCCGTTCCCTAGTGTGGCCTTGAACACACAGAGATCCTGACTGCTAAGGGATTAAGGGCGTGTGCTGCCTGACTTCTTTGTTTACTTAAAATGGCTGGCCTCCCCCCCCCCTCAATCTCCAGGTAAGCTTTATTATTAATGCACAAATGAAATATCACCACATTTCAGCAGAAATAAAATATTACCACAGTGACCAATGACACATTCTTGACCCAGGAAGAAAATCAAATACTCTTCCCCTCTTAGGATGAAATGGTATGATGATACCACTATGGTAGCCTTAAATGAGATAACCAAAAGGAAATTTGTATCATGCTTATGACTATATTCATATATCATAAACATTTAAACATTTTTTGCAACAATTTGAGAAAGTTCCTTGACTTTCTACAGTATATCCTGATGTTTATTTTAATATTTTGCACTGGTCATATGAAGGTCTCTGGACTTGGTTGAGATGAATTCCATATGACACTATCCTTAAATACATGTTAAGTGAAGCTAGCTACAGTGATTATGTACCAGGCAGTGCAGATTATAAGATATTGTTAGATATATCTTGGTATATACTTAGAAAAAAATGACCAAGGCCTGAATCTCATAAAACCCAGAACTGGAGGGTATTTCCTTACAAGTTTCTTAGATTTTTTTTTTTAATTCTCCCAGGCAGTCTGAGCAAAATAGACAAGATATAACAAAGACAGAGGATCTAACTTTACCCTTAAAACCATTTAATGTATTTTGTTTGTTTGTTTGAGAAAGGATTTCTCTATATAGCTTTGGCACCTTTTCTGGACCTCACTCTGTAGTCCAGGCTGGCCTTGAACTCACAGAGATTCACCTGCCTCTGCCTCCCGAGTGCTGGGATTAAAGGCATATACCAACACTGCTGACTGCTTTAAAAAAAGACAATAAGATCAGATAGAGGGCTCAGCAGGTAAGGGTATGGTCCTCATGCCCAATGACCAGACTTCAATCTCCTGAGACTATATAATGGATGGTAAGAACCACATTTGCACAAGTTGTCCAATAAATTCTACATAGGCACAATAACATACCTGCTCATCATGATGTAAAAACAAAATAAATAATATAAAAAGCACCAAAAGATGTGCTCCCTATATATTTTAGAATTTGTTTATAGCAAAGAAGTCCAAACTGTATGATGTTTGTAATGGTTAATTTTGGTGGTCAACTTGACTACATATGAAACCAACTAAAACCCAAGCATCTGGACATGCCTTTGAGGGAATTTCTTGATGGATTTCTTATGGTGGGAAGGCCTACTCTAAAACTGGGCCACACCATCTGGTAGCTGCCAACAATAAGACATGGAAGAAGGGAGATTTTGGCTTTTTGCCTTCTTATATTTACTTCCACTGATAAATTCATCTATCCTGTTGCTGAGGTATTCTTTAGATATTATTAGAACATGCTTTTTCAATATTCAAATAAATATTGAAGACAAGCTGAGGTATTCATCCTCATGGACTGAACACAATAGGATTCTTGATCTTTCCATTAGGAGAAAGCCATTGCCAGATTAGGCAGGCCACAGCTTCTAAGGCATTCTAGTAAATCCTCATATGTAGTTGGGAACAAATATGTATTCATTGTTTTGGTTCTGTTCATTTAGTGGACTCTGACTAATACAGTACTTTGTATTTCCTGAAGGGAACATAAAAAATATATATGTGAGGAAACTACATATTTTATGAATAATCCTACAGCATGTATGAGAAGATCCATGCCTAATTTGAATGAATAGAATGAATATAAAGTAGTATTTTATTCTCTATTCAGTGAAATAAGAATGTACTTTAACAGACACCTCACACATTATATTTGTAGAAAACTTTTTTATTCAGTAAAAGTATAATGTGATAGACAGTTTGTGCTTATGTGTATAGTACATTTGTATTCAGTGGTACATAAAATATGTGTCTGTTTTTAATTAATAAAACAAATTTTAAAAAGCAAAAATAAATGTATACTATTAATTTGAATTTCTTTGATATTTTCCTCTAAAACCTAACATTTTATAAAACACAGAATTTTTCACATATTTTCAGTGTGTATTGCGAGATGGATTAGTAGTTTAAGAGCAGTTGCTGTGCAAACACGAGTATCAGAATTCACATAAAGAGCACAACTTTACTCATCCTTGTTTGTAATCTCAAGCCTGAAAAGCAGAGAAAGGAACATGGGTATTTCCTGCATTGACAAAAGAATTGTAATTCCAAGTACAAGGTAAGAAAATTATACATAAAAGTCATTATAAATATTATTTGTAATCTTCTTACCAAAAATATCACTACTAATTTGCCTATTCTTTATTTATACATAGGCCATAATTATAAATTAAAATAATTTAGCAACTTTGATTAATATAGTCTGGAAAATAGAGGGAGATGTAGAAATATAGACTATGAATTTACAAATAAAATAAATTTAAAAATTATTTCATACTGATCTTGGTTTTTTTAATTGAATTTTATTGAATAATTATAATGATTCCATATATGAATTTTTAGTGATTTTCATTCATCTTAATGTATCTTTACCTTTATAGAAATAAAAAGGTTTTGGTAAAATTGAGGGTATCATTGGTTATTTTGTTAAATAGACTGGTTATTATTATGGCTTGATAAATTATTTTATACCCAATTACTTTTACTTTTCTTTAGTGACAGAGTCAAGCAAGTAGTCTTGGTTTGCCTTGCTATTTCACTAGGTTGGCCTTGAACTCACAGAGATCTTCCTGCTTCTGCTGCCTGAGCACTAGGACAAAAATTATGTTCCAGTCACACAAACCACTTTTGTGTTCCTTTTCTTTTCTTTTTTTTAATTTTTTTATTTTTTTTCACCATATCATACGGCATTTATTTCAGGTAGTGGGGGCTAACTCAACTTTGGAAAATAAATAAATAAATTCATGATATGCACATGACAAATGATATATATATATGTGTGTGTGTGTGTGTGTGTGTGTAAAATCATGTCAGTAAATGCAGAAATATCACCTTATGAAATCTGTTCATGATTTTTAAAATTAATGCATCTAACGTCATGTCTATTCACTGCTCAGCATCCACATTATTGGTATTCTTTCCTTGTAGTTGCTTTTTAAGGAATTCCAACTGCGTAATTTAACAATGGTGATTCAGCTTCACAAATCTATTTTGAGTGAGCTCAAAAACTTTTCATCCATGATAGTTATCTAAAAATTGTTTGACAAAATATGTTATGTTATAAATTAATATAATTACCATGTTATTGCATAAGTTCAGATATTTCACTATTTTTATCTATAAATTCAATTACTGTCCTATTGAATTCAGTTACTGCATACATTTTTTAAAAAAAAATCCAATATAAAAATCTGTCTTATAAAGCAATTCAGTTGTTTCTTAAACAGATCAGTCAATTCACAAATATCATAGAATTTAAATTTTTCAATACTTTACAAAGATAATTTAACTTAAGTTAAAAGCTAATACAAGAATGTTCATATTTTCTAAAGCTTGAAATCTGCTCTGAAATCTTTCCTACGGTGAAGAGCTGTGCAGAATGTGAAACATCTATAATGCTGCATACTTCTTAGCAGTAAAATTAGGGTAGATTAATCCAGTTTTATGTAAAATAAAAATAGTTTTCCAGGGGATTACACTGACTGAAAAAAACTTGCACATGGTATAGACACTTCAATATGTTTGTTTGTTAAATTATATAAACAATTAAGACTTTGAAAGTCACATTCAGAGTTTCCTTCCAATTTTCTACTTATTCTTTGCAATATAGTCTTATTCTTTAACTTAACTTGATCTGGAACTCACTACATAGCCTACATAGATCTCAAACTCACAACAGTTCTGTTCCAGCCTCATATGTGCAGAGTTTATGGGTTTGAGACAAAAAACTCAGCAATTTTGATGGTTTTAGAAAGAGGTAATACATTCATATCTTTGGGTATGTGTAGCAACACAAGGGTTAAGTGATTAGTAAGTAATTTCTAGAGCATACACAGCAAAATGGCTCACAATGCTAACTTCACTATATTAATATCCATGAGTTATTATTAATATTATTACTGTTAATAACCTGAAATCAAAATGGCCATTGATAGCAACAGGAGCCACAGACAGCAATACAGACACAGGCTACAGTAGGGATCCAGACCCAGACATGACCCCCAGCCCTGGCCCAGATATCACCATGGCACTCGTATCGTTATGTCCTGAGTGGCTGAACAGACTGTAGGCAACCACTTGGCCTTTGGTTGTACCAGGAGTCCCAGACGTCAACTCAGACTCTGTCAGTGTAGGGCCATGGACCCAAACATAGCCCTCTGCAGCAGCCTGGGCCTGGACAACACTAGGTCTCCGAGTGGCAGCAAAGGCCACACAGACCAACACGGCTCTGTCAATGTCACGGCCCTCAGACCCCATAAAGCCACAGATTGCGGCCTGGACCCCAGGCTTCCATGTGGCCTTTGGTGGAACATAGGCCACAAAGATTAGCACAGACCCTGCCTATGATAGGACAAAAGACCCATACATGGCCCTTGGCAGCAGCCCTGTCGGGCATCACCTTGGCCATGGTGGCAAGCCCACCTCTCAATCAGGCTGCACCTCATTGCCTTCACCGTGGTCCCAAGTGGCTTGTAGCCTCCCACATCAGCATACAATACTAGCAGGCTCTCCATGACTAGTGTGGCTGTGGTATACCCCAGAGTAGTTTCGGTGAGGATCCAGCGATGATGCTGTACCAGAAACCAGGGGCCTTGAACCAGACCAGAGCCTTATTTCAAGGAACATTTGATAGTAAACCTGACTGGACAACTGTGGCATATTGCCCCCAATACCATCAGGATGAATGAAGAGGTGTTGGAGAGTCAAGAAAGAAGGACAAATGAAGAGGGTTTTTGTTGTTATGGTTGTTGTTTGGTTAGTTGGTTGGTTTGGATTGGTTTGGTTTGGTTTGGTTTGTTACTGCTTTTGTTTGTTTGCTTGCCTGTGTTGTTTTGGTTCTGGTTGATTTTTTTTTTTATTTTCCTCGTGGGGGCACTGCAGGGATGAAGGGAGGATATGGGAGGACCAAGAGGTGAGCAGAATCAGGGTGCATGATGTGAAATTCCCAAAGAATCAATAAAGAAATTATGTTAAAAGAAACTCATATTAAGTATAATTATACCTCTTCCTAAATTTAAAGTTCATTGCATAAAACAAACATAAAACTGCCATTTTAATATGCCACAAACAAAATATTCTAAAGTGTTGTTTTAAAATAAATTTTCAAGTTTCCTTTCTAATTCTGTCTTTTCAATGGTTTGGCCTTCATAAAGAAACTGCCCGTGAATGTTTCTAAAGAACAGATGGTAAGCATGTTGGATCATTTTGCTAACACAATGTCCTGTTGAGTGAAAAATTAATAGTAACAACCCAACTTATTAAACAGGATTATCAGTGAGATATCATCAGAGACACCCTTTCATGGTGGTAGAGAAGTGCCAGTCTTAAGAAATCTCAGAAAAAACTACATCTTTTCTAATATAATTTCTAACTTTTTTTTGTCTCTAAGGTATAATTCTGATTTTAATTACATTATTTTTGATTACTTAATAAATTGAAAAATTAAGCAAGCATATTTTCTTGTTTCAAATTTTTAATACAAACTCACTGAAAGAGCAATACTTTCTGAAAAGCATCGAAAAACTGGATAAATTCCTATTTGTTGACTAGACAATTTGACCTGTGGTTGATCTGGTGTGACTCAGTGTACTTTATACCTGGGTTTTATAAAAGTGTTCTGGTGGTTCAAACCAAAAACAAAACTTCTACTTTCTTATCCAGAAGTGAAAACCATTATCCCTTCTCTTGAAAATGTGTAAACTCTATGATATGGTTGATTCTAACAGAATGTGACCAGGGGTGCTGCCTAACTTCTTCTGCTATACTTTAGAAAAGCATCCTTAAATGTAAAATTTTAAAGTTACATGGAGAGTCAGTTGGAGCTCTGCTCAGCAGTTCAAGCTCAGGTCCAGTTCTGTAACTCACAACATTTTGCCAGCCATGTGCAGAAGTCAAGTTGAACATCCCAGAATGTTTGAGCTACCAGATGACTGAAGACTCGTTAGATAGAAACTGGAGCAGAAGGAAGACCCTAGTCGGACTAGTTATCCGATCATTTGCAAATAAGCAATACTATTTGTTTTCTTCTACAAAAATACGGGATGTGCAAATATAAAGCAATAGGTATGTAAAGCATGGTTGGTGTATTTTGTAAGTCCTTACAGTCACTATTATGTAACTAGAGACACATCTCTTTACTTAGATAAGAGGAGGCACATGATATGAAGTAAGTGTACCATCCAGTAATGCCAGCAGACCTCTTCCTTTGGATGAGATGATAAAAGCAAGGAAAAAAATCTGGGAAAGAGACATGAAAAAGTACACATTTTGAAAATGCAGAGTCTTTATCTAAGTGTGCTGTTTTTTTGCATACAAAGTCTGTAAAAGGGTCATTAAAGAGCACTGATGGGGAGTTTTTCTCCACTGTGAGCCTAGTGTTCTTGCTATGTAGAGATGGTGAAATAAGCCTGGAGTCAGATAATGAAAGTATAACTATGTCTCAGAGAGCAGAACAAGCAGCCCAATAAACCAGTAATGGATGGAAATGTGAACTTGCCAGCAACAAATTTAGACAGAGCCCACCTTAAGCTCAGAACACAAATGATGACATGAAATCACAGCACGATGCTTGAAAGGACTCTGAATAACAGATGTAAACAGGGAATATGCTTCACCTCAAAACTGCTCTCAAGACCATAAGCAGGCATTCTTCCTACCCAGTCTAGGAAGTCAGCTTCTCTTAAATTCCAGGTTCTCTTCATTAGTTTCCCCAAAAGGCCAAACTGTGTTAAAGGAGATACTGCTTATTTGGTAGCCCAGAGGTTTCATTTGGCTAAATCTCACACATCCTATGCACTTCAGAAGGCATATGAAATCAATCCAGAATAAAATATTTTTTTGCAAAGGATTTCAGTTTTTTTTTTTAATCATAAGCAAATCCTAAAGGACTCCAGTGCTCCTGGTTTTTCTTGCTCCTAGTGGAAGACAGAAGTCATTAAAATAGGAAAAATCATCCAGGAAAAATTCACATTTTGTTCACCTAAATATTGATATGTGTTTTGGAATTGTCACCCATATTGTAACAAGTAGGAACAAAAACAATTCAATCCAGTAGGGATCATCCCTCCTGCAAATCGTTAGACACTTGAATCAATTTAAATTTAGGTTTTACTCTGCAGATGGAATATAAGTTCTACTAACAGTTCTTACTTTAAGATGTTTAAAGAAATAACACTGCTTTGTGGTGGCATTGTGTTCCCCAAAATATTGTGTACCTTTATAAACCTATCTGGGGTCAGAGACGGAACAGCCACAATATTAAACAGAGGTTAGGCAGTGGTAGCACACACCTTTAATCCTAGCATTCCAGAGACAGAAATCCCTCTGGATCTCTGTGAGTTCAAGGCCACATTGGAAACAGCCAGGCACGGTGATACACACCTTTAATCCCAGAAAGCCAGCCTTTAATCCCAGGGAGTGGTAGTAGAAAGCAGAAAGGTATATAAGGCGTGAGGACCAGAAACTCGAGGCATTTGGCCTGGAGAAGCATTTGGGCTGGTTAATCATTCAGGCTTCTAGCAGCAGTTCAGCTGAGAGTCATTCGGATATGAGGACATAGAGGCTTCCAGTCTGAGGAAGCCTGACCAGCTGAGGATCCAGCGACGTGAGATAGCTGTGGCTTGTTTTATTTCTCTGACCTTCCAGCATTTACCCCAATACCTGGCTCAGGTTTGATTTTATTAATAAGACCTTCTAAGATTCATGCTGCACTGCTGATTTTTTTTCTTATCAAAAATCACACTGTGAACACAGAACTTTATGATCATGGAAATAAATCCATGTTTTTAAAATATCTTTTAAATTTTGCAAAGTGTGTTGTTCCATTTACTAAAATGCAAACAGCACAAGAATTCACAGATAATAAGGATAAATTTACATAGTCCAAATATAGTGATATTTTATTTGTACTGAAATGTGATTTTATTTGTATGTTAATAAATAAAGTTGCCTGGGGGTCAGAGCTAATAGCAAGCCATAGCAGAAGTTGGTTGGTGTTGGTGCACACCTTTAATCCCAGCTCTTGGAAGGCAGAGCTTGGCAGATCTCTGTGTAGCCCAGAGGTTTCATTTGGCTAAATCTCACACATCCTATGCACTTCAGAAGGCATATGAAATCAATCATACAGACAACGTGGAGACACACATCTTTAATCTCAATACTAACCATAGAAGACCTGGGGGTCTGTACAGACAGGCAGTGACTAGGAGGTCATGTGGTTGGGTTTACAAACAATGAGAAGGCAGAACAGAAAGTCTACATAAAGACAAACACACAGGAAATAGGTCTCTTGCTGAAGAGGACAATAGCAGCAGTGAAGGGTAAGCTCTGACCTCTTGGGCTTTCATCTCTGCATTGGCTCTGTGTTTCTTATTTAATAAGACGGTTACTTCTACACCCAAACTCACTTTTACACTATCAAATTCTGTAGGTTTGATTATGGGCTATTATTATTCTTGTTTGTAAATCCAAGCAAAAATATATGCTGTGTTTCTAAGTGCCTCTAGAAGAAGATAATGGGTTGGAAGCCATTTTTGTACTATTTTCATGAATGATAGGAAGCAGCGTAGTGAAGAATATTAGAAGTCAGGAAACAGAAAGAGTATTGATAGCAAGTGAAAGGCAATGGATGGACTCTATGGTAACCTTGTATTTCCAGGTCAAATAGGGAGGATATGGGACTTTAAATGTTCAGTTATAAAGAAAGGTTGAGCTGTGAGCATCCCATTCTTGCCAGCTACAGACTACTCAATACAAAGAGAAGCACAGTTTCCTTGGATACCTGAAGTTTGCACCAGAGATACAGTTCCTCTCACCTCATTGACTTGTTGAGTAACCTCAAAATAAAATTACTCAGGTCAGAGAATCAAAATATGTCATGTATTTGCATTGTGAAAGAATAATTTAGAAAAAAAATCCAAAGAAACCAAAAGCATTTGGTTAACAAAACGCATGAGTATATATTTAAACAATTTACAGCGCATTTAATTTCAAAGACTAGTTAAAATTTCATAAAAGTTTTAGGTCTATTTTGAATTACTTGGTTGAATATTAATATTGACCCCATTAGAAGCAACCCAAGTTTAACTAATAAAATTTGTCATTCCAATGCAATCTTTTAGTCACAAAGTCTGTCTTTGAAAAACAAGAATAAGAATAATAAAAGAAAAGAAAAAAAACATGTGTTTAAGTGCTCACGGTGCATGTGTGTGCACATGTGCATAGGGTGTGCTAATCCATGTGCATGTATGTGCAGGCCAGTGCTTGATAACTAGTTTCTATCTGAATCACATTCTACTCATTTTAAGACAACATCTCTCACTGACGCTTGCACTTGCTGTTGTGGCTAGACTTTCTAATAAGCATATCCCTGCGATCCAATGGTCTCCGCCTCTCTAACTCTGTATTACAGATAGGTACTGTAACACCTGGCATTAAATGGATGCTGGGGTTTAACCTCGAATCCTCACGCTTACTCCGCAATCACTTTACCAGCTACATCATATCCCCAAATACGAAAACTTCTTTTGATTTTTAACTTGTAATAAAACTAAAACGTGAACAGCAATCAAAGACTACATATTTTGGTAAAGACTATTTAAAATAAATAATGAGATATATTAAAACTTGTAAGAAACTTATAAAAATAAACCTCAAAATTTTAGTCTTAATATTTCAGGAAAAAACCAAAAAACTATATTTTGCAAAGGTGAAAATAATTTCTTACATTTCATTTCTTTATTTGAATAAAAGAAAATGTGTATGAACCCTTGTATAATTTTCTTAGGATCTTTCTGGTACACATGTCTACAAATCAAGACACCTAAGAGAAAATAATCTATTTCCCACTATGACACTGAAAAGGATATCTTTAAATTATTGACTGTGAAAAGCTGCAGTGGCTCTTCTTTAACAATGTTTAAATAGCTACTTCTAAAATATTTTTTCATGAATTAATGAAAATTAAAATAATATAAACTAACACACATTGATATAAAAATATCAAGTAAAATAACAAGAAAATCATGAAAACACTACTGAGAAGTTTTGAAATACTGCCAAAATATAAAGTCAATAATAAAATATTTTCTAAAAGGAAAATTATCAATAGAACATCATGGAAACAGAGAAGAATTATTGAGATAAAAATATCAACTAATATGCAGAGAAGTAGAAAAGAAAAGATTTCTAAAGACAGTTTCTACAGGACCAGGATAATAATCGTGAAGGTATTCAAAGGCATGGAGATACAAATAAAACAGTCAAATGAAAATAATTACAATATTAAAAGTATTAGAAATTCTATTTCAAGAACAGGGACTGGGTGGTGTTTTTATGATATTTTGTTTGTGTTCTGACAAATAAAGCTTGCAGGGAGATCAGAGAAGCAGAGCAACCAGCCACCAGAGAGACTTTTTACCTCTAGGAATCCTCAGATTGAATTGGGGGAGATTCTGTCTCTAGGAATCCTCAGACTGAATAGAGCCCTCGTCCTGTCTCCACCTCCCAAGTGGGATCAAAGGCTTGATACTCCCATGTTCTGGGATCAAAAGGATGATCCTCTCAAGTGCAGGAATTAAAGGTGTGAGCCACCACTGTTTGGCTCTGTTTCTTTTTTAGACTGGTTCAATCTTGTGTAGTCCAGGGTTCCTTGAACTCCAGATTGTTCTGTTTCCTCCTACCAAGTGCTAGGATTAAAGGTGTATGCCACCAATACCTGGCCTCTATGGTTAATTACTGGCTTGCTCTGCCCTCTGATCTCCAAGCTTTGTGTCAGAACACAAACAAAATATCATACAACATTCCCTCCTTTTTGTCTAAACAAAAAGCAAAGGTTTTAAGTAACATAGAAAAACTATATACAATATGTACAATAACTATATAAAATATATACAAGCAATAATTCCATTAACAATGTCTAGCTCATTAGCATTTGACAAATTCAGAGAAAATACTTCATTATCTATCATATCTTCATGACTCCAAATTTGGATCTTCTGGGCCATCCATTTTTATTGGTGTCTGGTCTCCTTTTACTGAAAATATATAAACTTTTAAAGGTAACATATATATCTGTATTAATATAAATATAAACTGTGTATTTTACACTAGCCAGCCAAAGATAATTTTTTTTATTTTATGTTTGAGGAGGTAAAATATACATTACATGTCTTGTAGTTACTTTAGGTTTATTTTTCGACATCTGTAGTGAGGAATTTCAGAGGATCTTCCTTGACCAGATCCAATTATTTTTAACTTTGAATGAATCCGTTGCCTCTTATTTCCTGTGGAAACAAAAACATAATCTCTCCCCATAGTGGTATACCTTTTGACTTAAATTTGGGAGTCAAGATATTTTTAAAATATGTAGGTTGGTTTAATCCAGCAACTTTCATAATCAAATGACTCATAGCAGTCAAAAAATTTAAAGACAACACAATAATATACGTAATCTGGACATTTTGTACATTTTCCATCCTTGTATGGCTCATTTTCTTTTCTTTTCTTTTTTTGTTGTTTTTTGTTTTTTGAGACAGGGTTTCTCTGTGTAGCTTTGCGCCTTTCCTGGAACTCGCTTGGGAGACCAGGCGGCTCATTTTCTTTATATTACTTTACTCCTCTTTCTAAGGACCCTATGGAAACTACTGATTTAGACTCTCTTGTAGCATGAATCTTAACAGGTCTTATTAATAAAATCAAATCTGAAGCCAGGTATTGGGATGAATGCTGAAAGATCAGAGAAACAGAACAAGCCACAGCTTCTTCACCTCGCCATTTCCTCAGCTGAACCAGTTTCCTCAGACTGGAAGCCTCTGCGTCCTCATCCAAATGGATCTCAGCTGAACTGTTGCTCAGAAGCCTAAAAGCTAAACCAGCTCTAGTTCCTGGTCCTCATGCTTTATATACACCATCACTTCCTGGGATTAAAGGCATGAGTCATCATGCC
>CABHPQ010167381.1:0-25688 GCA_902168405.1 Peromyscus aztecus
CCTCCCTCCCTTCCTTCCTTCCTTCTTTCCTTCCTTCCTTCCTTCCTTTTTTTCCTCTTTTCCTTTTGTCACTGATGTGCTTTATCCTGTCTTTCAAGGGGTGAAGGAGAGGCAACCCACACATCTTGTCAACCCTCACCATTTTCCAGACGAGGAATCCATTAGGTCAGAACGTGCCTTGTTTGCTTTGAACTGGAAAGGGATGTTAGACCTAACGCACTGGCTGCTGCTGGGTAAGTCCTGAGGCTGGAAACCCTCACAGCCATGACCACCACCTGCTCCTGGCCTCTGCCCGGAACTGCAGTGCCTCCTGGAGCCACTGAGCCCGCAACACCTGCACATGTTCTTCCCAGCGGCACAGATGAGGGCGGACACCAGGGTACACAGCCTGCATCCTAAGAGATTGGCTTTATCCTAAACCATTTTCAGAGAGGTTTGACTCTTCCAGATAGATGAACTGTGGAGAGGGGTAAGACGGTTCCAGAAGCTGACAACCGTGTTGCTTCATGGTGGCCTTTCACCTGCCACAGTCAGCTAGTCAATGGCTTAGGAAGATGGGTACAGATGGGCACTTCCATGCACCAGCCATATTGCCAGCTCACACAGCGCCTACCATGTGGATCCCCCAGATACAAGAGTGCATTCAGATAACAAAGCTTCACTCAGCTATGAAAACTGGTGAAGCCAGCTTTCTGCTTCCCCATCCCAGTTCATAAACCTCCCAAGGCCTGAGGCAAAAGGCACCTTCCCTGAACTCAACTGTGCAGACGGTCTTTGGTGAGAAGAACTGCAGTCACCTTCCAGAATGCAGCAGAGAGCCTGGTCAACAGGGAGGGCTGGCTTTGAGACCCTGGAGCCCAATGTGTCCTGTTAACAAAGGCCTCCCAGAGTGGCCTGACAGAGCCCACTCTTCCCAGAGGGAGCCAGTGTTTAGCACGATTAATTTGTTTAGCAAAGAAAAGAACTGGCACTCAGTCACAAGAATTCAGACTTTATTCCCTGGCCACAAATCACACATGACATACTTTCAGACATTTCCTGACTACAGGACATACATTACATACATACGTACATACATACATACATACATACATACATACATACACACACAAAGACTGAAAGCCCCGCCCAGCTACAAAGAACAATGAGTTGAAAATTTTCAAGTGACTCATTTGGAGCCAATTATTTAATTGAAGTTGTCCTGTTTTCTGGATCCCAGATAATTTAGAATTAGGGAGCTGATTGTAGGAAGGAAGTTCACAGCCCCCCCATACACACACACCCTACCACTGCCCCCCACACACACACACTCTGTCACTGCCCCCCGCCCCCCAGAACACAGATACCCTAGCAGTTTCTGAGTTAACCTTCTGGAATCCCACTGCTAACTGAATCTCACTTCATGGACCGCACTGCTTCCCTACTAACTTAGGCTTCTTGGGAACAAGCGAGGCAGTTCCGCGTTGGCCCGCGATCTAAATCTAACCTTCCAGGTTCCCTCCGCTGTCTTGGAAATCTAGTACTGAATCCCAGGCCACCAAAGATGTAAATACCTCAGATCTTCCAGGGACTTCACCTGCATTTACACCAACCCCGCTTTACATTAAAAAACAGCCCAAGAATACAACTTTAGTCTAAACTCAAGGACAACTCCAGAGCAGGACACACTGGACACACTCCAAGCATGGTGAGTAGGAGGCCTACATGTCATCCCATTAAAAGATGCACCAGGATAGGTACTGTCACCCCGACGCTATTCCCCGAAGAAGCCACGAGTCCAGTACCTCTTAGCAATGATGGCCACAGACACACTTCGGCTTTCTTCATTAGTTCCACACTGAGCCATTGAGAGGCAGCATGCATGCTTTCCCTGCTGAAGTCAACATACCCTTCAGCTCCAGGAAACTCACAGGACAGCCAGGTCCAAGCCTGCCCTCCATGGCTCTCAACATCTGAACCTTGGATAGACACGGTTTTGCATGATAATGACCCATGAGTATGCCTTATCTCTCCAACTCCTCATTGTGAGTTCACATGGACTCTGCCTGAGCCACTAAACAGTCAGTTAAGCATTTTTTTAGCACAAAAATGAATGGAAGTCACACAGTCATTGCCCTGAGGCTCACAGCCTCATTCATGAGACTAATTCTTTACACAAACACATTCTTTAGCCCTTCTCTATGCATGCCCAGGTCCCTACGTTCCTGAAGAAGATATTCAGCCTCCAGATACGTTTCTAGACGACACACATGGTTATCTAGAACTCACTTGTCCAGGTTCCAACTAGACAAGGGTGGAGCTGGAATTTGAACCCAGGAAGTTCCCAAACTAGACGACATATCATCCAGGATCCCTGCGTCCTGGTTGTCTTTCTTGTCTATGGGAGAATGCTGCTTTCCGGGCCTGGGGTCAGGACAGATCGCATTCAAATCTCACTGGCCCCTTTTCCTTCCAAGGGCATTCTATGTGTCAACGATTTAGAGGATAACATTCCTCTTATTCAACACAAACTTGTGCTCAGACCCAGAACAAAGACAATGTCCCAAATCCTTCATTCAAACCGCCATTAATTCTGTCCCCAAACCCACACCCACCTCCTCAGTAACTTCTGTAGTAACACACTCAGGTAAGTGTCATGCTCATTTTTATTCTGTACTTTACCTGCCTACATTTGAACTTTCTGGGGTTTTTTTCCAGCCCCTCTAAGGATTTGTGCTCACAGCAGGGAGACCCCGGCAGACTGCCCTGACTCTGGCCCTCAGTCAGCACTTAGGGCCAGTCTGAGCCCTGGCCTCAAAATACACCTTCCCCATCCATGAGAAAGTCTGGGGAGGAGTTCAGTGAGAAGTGGACAGGGCACACATGGGTCTCTATCACCCATCCAGAGGTCCTCTGGGAATGCACACCGATGCGGAGAGATGATGGGGTGTTCCCAATAGGAAGGCTAGTCTCTTCAAGGTAAAAACTGGTCTTGATAGAGTTAGCAACAGGCCTATCTCAAGGCTGGCCTCACCGCGGTCCCCAGAGTTTATCGTGACTTTCCAGCTGCTTGTGGGGTGGCCTTCACTCCGGGGAGCAACAGATATCAACCTGGAGCCTCGTATCCTGGTCTCTGCTCTCCAGTGCCCTCAGTCTCTTCCTGTCACTACCAACAGCAGAAGAGAACTTCTAGGAACCCAGGGGAAGCAGGCCGGGAAAAGGGCTGTTCTCGCTATTCATGACATAATCTCTCTCCCTTTTGGCCTCAGAGATTCCAACATCGTTGGAATCCTAAGTTCCCCTAGGAGCTACCCGGCGAGACTGCTGAGTGGGCATTACACCCTCCCTTCTGTGTCTAGGGAGACCCCTGTGCAATGGAATGAATAGTGCCAGGTCTTTTCCTGGGACTCCCAAGTACCCTACATGAAATAGACCTGGAGGTTGTGTGGGAGAGACAGTGAAACCACACTTGGAAAGATGTCTGTGAAAACATTACACTGTTTTTGTAGCTATTCCCAAGATGTACTGAAAGATGTCCGATGATCTGAGCAAGACACACACAAAATACCAAAAGTCCTCCCAGGTCAACACAAGTGTGCAGTTGGTGTACCTGTAACGGGAGTGTTCACATGCGTGGCCACGTGTGTGTGTGTGTGTGTGTGTGTGTGTGTGTGTGTGTGTGTGTGTGTATAGATGCATGTGCAAGTGAGTGTGGGTGTGTAAAGGCCTGAGGTTGATGTGTACTGGGATCTTTGGCAATCACTCTCGACCTTAGACATTAAGTCAAAGGCGTTCACTGAATCTGGAGCTTGCTGGTTCTGCTAATCTAGCCAGCCAGTTTTCTCCCAGGGTTTCTCATCTCTGCATCCCACAAAGTAAGATCACAGGGAGGCTGCCATGTTTGTGAGTTCTAGGGGTCTGAACCCAGTCCTCACGCATACATAGCAGCTACTTTATTATCCACAGGGCCATCTCCCCAGCCTCAAAACCCATTTTTGCAGAAGTGAAAACACAAATTAATTCCTCCAATTTTCTTGTCCTTTGTATTAGTTCAAGCAACCCATGGTGCTAAATAGAGCTTGTTCCTTTGCTTAGACTAACAGTTCCCATTAACCCAAAAATACACAGCAGTCTCTGCTGAGCCGAGAATGCAGCTAGCATGAGCAATTGGGCATCAGTCCCCATCCCCAACCACATCCTCACTACCTGTTTGCAACTGAGTAAGTGTGTGAGTGCTGAAGTAACCCAACTCCTCAGGTTACCAGGAAGTGGGACCAGCACATACTTACACAAGCACATCTAGACAAAGACACAGAAGCCCCTGGAAAAAAATCTGGGACGAAGGATGACGCTAGTTTATTTGGCCAGACTTGGAAGCAGGGCCTGATGGGAGGAGGGAACTGTGGCTCCAGGTCCAGCTCAGATGAGCTCGAACACAAGACGGGCTACGCTGTGGGAGAAAGCGCTGTCTTCCCAGAGGCAGTGACACAGTAGGATGGCACAACCTTCGGATACCCTTCCATAGCCATCCCTCCCAGGATCCAGGCATGGCACCTGTGTTCTGTGATGGCCAAGTACCAACAAGGACCCTCATCCTGGCATCATGGCTGCAGATCAACAGCTGCCTAACTAGCGAGGGAAACAGATGGGCAGGGCAGCAGCCGAACAGGCAACTCCAGGAGCCATGGCCAACGGCGGAGTAGAGGGGTTGTTCAGATAAGAGAGCCTAGGAATAGCACAGGAAGCAGTCTCCACCACCCTGGAGGCTACAGAGCCCTTGGCAAGCAGTTGGAGAGCTCAAGTGAATACAGGAGAGGTACATCCATGACCTGACTCTGGTGTCACGATTACCTCGGTCTATAAGGCAGGAACCTCTGGCACAAGCCTAAGAAAAAAGCAGCTTCTCACTGACTATTCTCTCTTCTTCCACGCATCTCAAAGATATCCCACTTCTACCGACCTAGCGGCACACGCTGCCTGGCCTTCTATCAGGGAGACTGGTCACAGTTTCCCTTGAAGAAAAGAGGCTGCCCCATGGCATGTGAGCGTGTTTTGGAAAAAAATGTTCTTTCTGCTTGTGCTGGGGATGGACCCTAGGATTTTACATGTGTTAGGCATGTATGTCCTCTACCACTGAACTGGACCTCCAACCTCTGCATGTGTTTAAGGAACATGGGACACAGGCACAAACCTTTAGAGCAAAATGAGATATAAGAGACCACATAACCAGACCTCAAAATACCACCCAGAGATACCATGGGACCAGCACTGCTTAGATGCTGACAATTGCTGTGGCTGCCACTGTTCTGCTCCCCTCAGCCTCTATGCACTTCCTTCTTATTTTCCCCTCTACACATCCAGACTTGGAAGCTCCACAGGTTCTAGTCCGCTAAGCCCAAGCTACTTCCCCACATACGAACAGCTCTCTAGCTGTGTGGGTTCTAGGGCTAAAACAAAACACCAAGCCAGAGACTAAGACCCTCTCGGCACTAAAGAAGTAAAACCGGAATCCACTGTCAAGTCACTTCCTGAAAGTGGTATGGCTGTAGCACAGAGGGAAAGCCGGGCCAGTGGCCCCTCTGCCAGCCTTCGACTTCCCAAGTGTGGAAAGACCCTGGCAGAGCTGTCTCCTCCCATTCCAGGACCACTGAGCAGATACAGCAAGGCCACAGCCTTGTCAGCCCCTCCTAGCTGACACAGCAAAGTCCCTGGCTTTCCTTGTGGCTTATCTAGCCACATCCCAGCCCCGTTTTTTTGACCAGCATTCCAGGCAAGATAGAGACTTAGAACAGACCGGACTAACCCCAGACCAAAGATCAGCGTCCTTGCTGGAGATTTCGGATGTGGGTCCCCTTGATTTTCCAGGCTGAAGAATTTGTGGGCCCTGGCCTGGCTTTCACAGGAATCTAGGTGGCCCGGGAGAGTCCAGAGCGGAGTCTCCACATTATCCGACCCCTAAAGAGCATGGGAAAAGGGGGACCTTGATGGGTCCAAGGAGGGAAGAGCTTCCCTCGGCTCGCCTATTCTCGAGGTGGAGCGAGCACAGCAAACAAGAATATGTGCCAGGAGATACATTAAGTCTGTAAGAAAAGAAGGCTCCCGGCAAATAGCTGTCAGTCAAGGCAAAAAGCAAAACAATATATTGATTCTACTCGGCGCTCAATGAAGGGCAGCCTCCTGCACAGCCTCCTCCCCACTTCCCTCTTCCCTACCAATACACAGTGGTGCAACTGTAAAGACAAAAAAAAAAAAAGAAGAAGAAGAAAGAAAGGCTTTTAAAAAATTACCAGGAAAACTGATACCAAGAGGGGCCTTGGGAGAGAGAGGCAGGACCAGATACTCAGGCTTTCAAGGAGGTAGGCTGGAGGAGGAAGAGGCTCCCCAGGGCCTGAGCTTCCCTGCATGTCTGCTGGACCTCTCTGCTGGCAACGACAGCTGCTTCACGATCTGGCTACGGACGGCCTGAGCTGTCTGGCCTTCATCTGCAGACTCAGGACTCGGGATGCTTCCAGATGTTCCTTTTGCTCAGCTAGCCTCGCGTTCGGTCTATTTGTGTGAGGTCAGGGACGAGAAAGAAACGGGGTTCAGGAGTGGGATTCTCAAATATTAGTAGGCTCTAATCAGCTCCTTGGTAAAACCGTTGTGGCGGTTTGAATGAGATGCTCCTCCTAAGTCCTGGGTTCCCCAGTTGGCGCCAGTTTGGAGAGGTGAGGCCCTGCTCGGGGAAGTATGTCACTAGGAACAGGGCTTGGAAGCTTGAAATGCCATTTTGAATTTGCTTTCTCTGTTGACTGTTTCTAGTTTGAAATACGCATTCTCAGCTACTGCTCCAGCCACCTGCTGCCTATTCCCTCTGCTCTGCCATCATGGACTCTCACCCTCTGGAAGATTAAGCCCCAAATAAACTCTTCCTTCTGTAAGTTGCCTTGGTCATGGTGCTTTATCACAGCGATAGAAAAGGAAACCTGTGGTGATATTGTGTTCCCCAAAATATTGTGCACCCTAATAAACTTATCTGGGGTCAGAGAACAGAACAGCCACTAGATACAGAGGCCAAAAAATGGTGGCATACACACGCCTTTAATCCTAGCACTTGGGAGGCAGAGATCCATCCAAATCTCTGTGAGTTCAAAGCCACACTGGAAACAACCAGGCATGGTGACTCACGCCTTTAATCCCAGGAAGTGAGCCTTTAATCCCAGGACGTGATGGCAGAAAGCAGAAAGGTATATAAGGCGTGAGGACCAGGAACTAGGGCTGGTTAAGCTTTTAGGCTTTTGAGCAGCACAGTTCAGCTGAGAGGCATCCAGTCTGAGGAAACAGGATGAGCTGAGGAATTGGCAAGATGAGGTGGCTGTGGCTTTTTCTGCTTCTCTGATCTTCCAGCATTCACCCCAATTCCTGGCTCCCAGGTTTGATTTTATTAATAAGAACTTTTAAGATTCGTGCTACAGAAACCATCTTTGGTCCCCATGAAAGATGAAGCAGGTTCGTCTGCCACCCAGCATCCTCCACCTGCTGGAAGAAGACACACAGCAGGAGCTCCAAGACTTACTATCCTGAGGTTTGAAAGGCTGGAAAGGACCATGTTAATACCTTCTGGATTTCTGCCAAGTCAGATCCTACAGGTCACATACTAGAGGTACTCTGCCTCTGCATGCTTCCAGTAGTGGGGTGCACCCTCCCAGACACAGCAGTCCATCCCAAGTTTGTTTTCAGCCATAAGCCATATTTTGCCAGAGATACACAGAACAGGTCTTCCCGTGCAGGGTAAGGCAGTCACAGGCCCTCATCAAGCTTATAACCTTCATGTACAAAAAGACCCGGCCATTTTAAGGAACGATTCGGGGAAGGTAACTTCTAGGCCCTTAGGAAAGGGCCTAGTTACCCCCAACACAGCAGCTCACGTCTCATAGAAGCTCCACGGTGAAATATCTGCATTGGCCACTGTGGACCACAAGTAGTCTGAACACTGGGTCTGCTAAAAAATAAGCAAAGCCTCTTGTTACTAAAAGCTGATAGTCCCCAGCATGTCCTATCTGTCCAAGTGCCTGAAGATACTGTGCCTTCTTAGGAGCCAATGGTTAGCACCAAGTCTCAAACCTGAGTTTCTGAGCATTGTTTCTTACCCACTGCTTCGGCTCTCAGGACCACAGATTAACATTAACTCCCTTTGTGAGCCCAGAGATGTTTAGTATCAGCCTAGCCTGTGTTCTAATAACCTTGAAAATTATTTTTAGGTTTTCTCTGGGAAAAACATTAGCAGGAGTCCCCTGGTTTAGATTTCACACATATATAAAATACAGTCCTTTTGTTTGTTTGTTTTCTTTTCTAAAGAAGATGCAGCTTATATTATGAGTATTTTAGGGGAAGATGGCCAAGCAGGGCATGCCACCAAACCCCAAGCTGAGGAAGAAGCCGTCTGCGGGGTGACTACCCAGAGCTAAAATATGGCACGTGTTTTGTAATTTCCAGGACACTGAGGCCATGCCATGGGCTACAAACACTCTCTCAACAAGGGATGTGTGACTAGTCCTGCATGGCAATCGAGAAAACTGTGGCTCAGGGGTAGTGACCCTGAGGAAAGCTCCATGGATGGTAAACTGTGAAGCAGAAATACTCGGTTCTGAGTTCTAGATGGAAACTGCTTGGAGAGTACTTGTTCTGAGCCACACACGGTGGCGCAGACCTGTAATCCCAGCTTCGGGAGGCAGACACAGAAGGATTCCTACAGGTTCGAAGCCAGCTTGGTCTACAGAAATTACCCCAGACAGACAAGCCAGGACTGCACAGCACGGTTCTGTCTCAGAAAGCACAGAAACGGTTGGGGGTGTAACTCAGTTACGTCGGTGGAGTACTTGGCTAGGATGCAGGAAGATCAATCCCCAGCGCTGTAGAAACTGGACACGGTGGTGCATGCCTGTAATCCTAGCACATGAGAGGGAAACGCAAGAGGATCGGAAGTTTAAGGACATCCTCGTTTGAGGCCAGTCTGGGATATATGAGATCTGGTCTCAGACAGAGAGGAGGAGGAGGAAATAGTTTGCGCTTTCATACAATGTTGTGCCAACCCCACACAGGTGCCATCGATCACTGCGTGTCTAATGACAAACAGTAAAGAACAGGAGGGGACCCATACCTGGGGATGGCCCAAGGAACAGTCCAAGGTCAGGACACCCGCAGTCACCCAGGTGACGGTAGAGGATACTGGTCTCCAAACGCATTGCCTCTCACAATGGTCCTAACCCCCCCCATGCCTGCACTAGCCTGTCAGCTCTTCAGCCAGGTTTCTACCTTCCTTAACCTCTGTCCCACCCTCTCAGACACTGGCCTCTCTCCCTTACAAGCCTAGCACAAAACAAAGGCCAGTGTTCCCAGGAGACATGCCTAGGGAACATGGAGGTGTTAACAAAGCTACTACACACACACACACACACACACACACACACACACACACACACATACACACACACACACATATATATATATATATACATATATATATATATATGTGTATATATATATATTTAAGCCAGAGTTTTGGCAGAACAAGATCCAACATAATTTCCAAGATGGAAAGCTCACCTATAAGATGCTTCACTTTGCTTAAGGAAATAAATGCAGAGGTTTTAACTGGCTAGCTCAAGTCATAGTTACTCAGTTACTCAATACCAATCTAGAATTAGCTCCGGTGACCCCAAAATCTATGTACTTTAATGTTACATCTTATTTCATCTCCTAACACTGAAACGTTGATTTTTCGTTTTGGACCGGATGAGTCAACCGAGCCACAGACAGAGCAAGCGAAGCCTGTATCAACCTGGTAATCGGAATAGCTACACACTGAATTCAGGCTTATGGACTTCTAACCCTACACAACTTCTTCCCAACAAGCTTTTTAAATCTTGGAGGACAACATGCCCTTTATGACAATCCCTGTCAGCTGCTGGAATCTGCTGGAAGGGATCTTGCCTACAGAGTCAGCAAACACGAAATCCTGCTCATGATGTACTGGCACTTGGAGTAAAAAATAAATCATAAGTCAACAGCAGTGTGCCCCAAACTTAGGGAGGTGGCCTCTGGCTTACAAAAAGGCACCACTGCAGAGAAGGCCCTTAGAAGCTCCACTAAGCCCTCCTCAGTAGGAAAAACAGCAGCATGCTCTCCACAGCTTCTCTGTGAAGGAGGTAGTGAGGGAACAGGACAGCCCTGGGCCATACCAGTGGACACCAGGCCCAGGGCAGAGCCAGGCAGGCCACAAGAGGCAGGCTGCCATTAGCTTTCACACAACTGAGCAGCCCAGCTACACTACTAGGCAGCTGTGCTGGACCCACACTTACAAACACACAAGAAGCACAGGTCCAGAGCCTAGCCCACCAGACACTATGGAGCTGCATTGACAACGACCCAAGCAGACACACTTTAGTGCCCAGAATGTAAACACACACACACACACACACACACACACACACACACACACACACACACCCCTCACCCCTAATCATAGTAGCTATGGCCTCTCTCACCCTCCCCCAGAGAAACCAAGACACCAGAGCTGACCCAGCCCCTCAGCCCTGACCAATGCCATTACCCATCCAGCCATCCCATGGTAGCTCCAGAAACTCTTGTTTGCTGCCTACCAGAGCAGCTAACAGGCTCAGGAGAGAAAGGACGGCGCAGCATGGACAGTTTCTAACAGCAGCTGCCCGTGGGAAGGCCCAGCTCTGTGATGACTCATGAATGAGCTGGAGACAGGCTCTGGCCTGCCCAGCACACCCGGCACAGAGGTTTCCCTGACCTGACCTAGCAGGTGGTTCTTCCCTGAGCCCATATTTCTGCCCGACACGCTCTACCACTGCCCTGTAGGCCAGTCTTCCCTGAGGTTCCTCCCCTCCCTTAGAAGAACGCTCCCTCCCTCCTCTACTGCAGGGCCCCAACTCTTGGCTACTATTAGAATGCCAGCATTTAAGAAGGCATTATCCTATGTGCCCTCTGATCCCTGGATAATGAGGTTGCAGAGGGGGGCAGGAATTGCATCTCAGTCACACTGAACAACTATTTCATGTGACTAACCAGGGCAA
This sequence comes from Peromyscus aztecus, assembly GCA_902168405.1. NCBI lineage: Eukaryota > Metazoa > Chordata > Mammalia > Rodentia > Cricetidae > Peromyscus > Peromyscus aztecus. Next base: position 11,061 of record CABHPQ010167381.1, read on the forward strand.
GCCCGTCTTACAATGCACCCAATTCAACCCCACAGACCCCATTAAGTCTCCATGAAGGCACTTTCCTCCCATAAGGAGTAGCAGCAGTGTGGGTTACTATGGCCTGCGGGGAGAATTTAAGCATGCTGGGGAAGCCTGAGGAGTCAAAGCTCTGCCTCGAGCTGGCCCCAGGAGCAGACAGAGGCATTGTACTCCTGACATGAGCCTACCCCTAGCAAGACTCTACCTCACTTCCTAGTCTCACCAATGCCTATCTGCCCAATGCCCTTCCCCTTGTCAAGACCCTTCTCCCCAGGGCTTCTCAATTCCGGCAAAGATTAAAGGACAGCATGCAACCTAAAAGAACTGTCTCACTGAAATCTCTCCTACCTGTACCATTTACCTAAACATAAGGAGTTAGCTTTTGGTCAATAGAGATTTCACCTCCTTTACCAAGAACTTGACTAGGGCAGCTTTCAGAGCCCCTGGAAAAAGGAAAAGGCTTGGACCTCTTCAATCAGCAGGGCTGGCTGCTGATTGGACCCCCCTCTTCTCACATCCTCACATCCTCACAACACAAACACACATATGCACAACCAAATATCTTTAGAAGATAATCCCAAACTTGGCAGATATGGAAAGATCTCCATATGAAGGAGACTCATGTACTCAGTGCAAGACCAGCAACCGGCAGAGGAATCCAGTCTGCACAGGGGCGGTCACCCGCTTTGGATGGTTAGATTTGCAGAAGAAAACCCACATACCATGTGCCTATATTTAAGTGGACATCCATTAGGTGAAGAACTTGTGGTCTGAGAGGCAGCCTGCTAGCCAACACGTGGCACCTGGAAGAGCCTCCTTCCATCCCTGTAGCTGAGGGAGAAGGTTGTGACTCTCTCCAGCCAGAGCTGGCTTCCAGCTCAATTTGTCACTTGGGGATTAGAGGCTGCCTGCGGAGTTTCAGTCTTGTCCTCCTACACCTCAGGACCTTTCCCAGAGCTGACAAGTACCTGCTTGATATACCTACCTCCTCCCCTCCTACTTCCAAGCCTCACTTGGGTGGCATCTCCACTTGGGCCATGGCTACAACCAAATTGGTGACTATCTATGTGTGATATGGTTTGCATTTCAGCTGCTATTTCAGAAAAAAAAAAGCCCAGTGTTTTTGGGGACCCCCACCAGCCCTTAGGCCAGTGGAAGATCACACGAGGACCAAGTCCTCCTCTCATTCTCCCAGTCAATCCTGGGGTCTCCAAGCATCCATTTGACTTAGCTCCAAATGAAGAAACTAAAAGCTTATTGCTGGACTTAAAAAAAAAATGGCCGACATTCTTCACATACTTTATCTGATTTCAGTTTTGCCATTTCAGCACTATTCCTTGTTGAGGTCCTAAACTTGACCTTGACCCCTGAACCCAGGCATACCCTTCTTGACTTTTTCCTGTTCTTAACCCTCATGGGTAGCCATAGAAATCCTCTGAATTTCTCTAAACCCCGTAGAAAACCCTCAGGCCTGACAGATGAAACTGCATCTCAGAAGGGAGGAGGGCACAGGGGCCGTGGTGGCCAGCCAGACTCTCCAACGCGTCAAGGAACTGAATCTTCAGTGCGGAGCTGGGACCAAAGGAAGCAGGGAATGGGTGCTTGTGGTCGGCGAGACCAGCAGCCGCCACACGGGACGGGCTGGTGACGCTGCAAGGGATGTGTATGTGTGTGTGTGTGTGTGTGTGTGTGTGTGTGTGGATTTTATCACATTTTATCCAGGCTCGCACGCTCATATTTCTTTCATCTACAAGCCACTTCCCAAAACAGACTATTATACAGTGGAAAACACCATAGGAACTAATTCCACAAGTGTACACAAAAGGACATCCCTGAGACAGTCCCAAGAGGAAACGTTCTGTGGAGACGGCTGCTGGAAAGACTGGAGAGAGCAAGAGAAACCCCCTAATCCTGAAAGAATGTGGCCCAGGAACACTAACTGACTCCTCGTTTTTTTCCACCAGGACCAAAGGACTATTTTGGTACCTCTTCCCAGCTCACAACATCCTTTCAGAATTTGCAAATAATTTCCCTTAATTCCTGCCCTGAAGAAAATAATCCTTTACTCACTTACATGTAAGCATCTCCTACCAGAGCGTCAGAACTCAGGGCAGTTGGGATAGCCTTGCATCACTAAGGTCTGTAGCCGGGCTGTAGCCCCCTGAGAAACTGTCTCAACTGTGAGCAGGCATGCTGCACACCTCACCCCCAAGTCCTCATTAGACCAGCACAGGTGGCAGCTCTTCTTCAAGCCTCTTGGAGGAGTCAGTTAGAGCCTAAGTTCTAGGAGGTGGTCACCCCCACTTCTCAAACAGGTCCTCACCTGTTGGAGCCCTTTCCAAGCCTGTGGAATCCGAAGGCTCCAGCAGCTTAGCCTGCCACAGAAGGAGCAGCTTCCACCTCAGGCCCCCTCAAGAAGCTACCGTTACCATTTGGGCACTCCCTATTCCCAGCAGATTCCTGGAAGAAAGCTAGGAGGTCCCTGCTGGGGCTGTTATTTGGGAGGTCGTAGGAACTTCAGGAGCTGGGGCCTAGCAGGAGAAATGGGTTACGGAGTGATGGGCCTAGGTACTTCAGTCTAGTGCCTTCCTTTCTTGATCTCTGCTCCCTGTCTGCCATGAAGCATCTTCTCCACTCCACATTCCCACCACCGTGACGCTGGGCCCAAGTGCATGGAGTCAAGCAATCATGGACTAAACCCCTGAAGCCCCGAGGCAAAACTAACCCTTCCTCCGCATACATTGTTTCTGTCCAGGCGTTTAGTCCCAGCAAACAAAAAGTAGCTAATACGACTGCTGTGAACAGTTAAGCCGCCATCTTCCCTGGAAAGGACTTCTAGGCTTCACTTCCTTTTTTTCTTCACTACAATCCCTCGTCCACTCCCTCTGTCCCTTCAACATGTCTTGGGCACCTGCTTCTGCACCTCTATATCCCCGAACGGACCTCTTCAAACCAGCAGAGAGCAGAGGCGGAAAGCCCAGCATCTGCGCCTGTTTTCCTCCCCGACTAGAGTTCAAACTCAGCAGAAGGCAGAAAGTGGTTTCGACCCATGTCCCCGTGCAGAGGCCTCAGCTTCCCAAGCCCTCAGTGAAGCCAGTCCCCTATTAGTTTGACTCAACAAATGCCTGTTTTCAAAGAAACCTAAGCTGCTTCTGGTTCACCTCCCTCAAAGAAGGCCATCCTGAGGCCCGCCCCTCCCCGAACCAGGAAGTCCCAAGTGCCAGCACTAAGTGGCATTCAAACCGGGAAAGCCCGTGTGGCTGGGGCAGCTCCTACAGACAGACATCGAGACAACTGCCGTGCCAGGTCTTCTCAGGCAAGCCGGAGTGACAGCGCCGGGGACAGGCAGGGCCTCTTACACGGCAAAGCCATAGTTCAAATATTTATCGTATGTGTCTGGCTTTCACACAGAATGTGCAACCTGCCAGTTCCCACTGTTTACCTTGGTCGAAATTCACGGGAAATCTTAGTCTGAACAGGCCCAGAGTTTATTTTACTGCCAGAGAAACAACTTTCTTTGATAAATCATCCGTGTGACAGTGTCCCTGAAAGACTAAACAAAGATCTCAAGCATAATCTACGGCCTTTGAGAAGCCTTGCAAAGCTAATGCGTGTTTAATTGGCTGCTCTAAGCAGGTTGGGGCAGGGCAAGGGTCTGACATTTCTTTGGCCATTTGTTCTCCTTTTTTTTTAAAAAAAAAAATACAGATTGAAGCTTTTGGCTCATTTCTGCAAAACTGGATAAAACCTACCAATATTTCAAGGCTCCTTTCTTCTGAATGTAGCCTATTTGTGGGGCTGGGTATCACGAGGAAGTGGTTTGAAAAGGAACTCAGGCCTGGGATACTGCTTGAGAAAAAGGGGGAGGGGGAGGGAGGGGCCCCGACACAAAGGGGGCTCTCAAATCTCTCTCTGAAGCAGACCCCAATAAATTATGAGCGGAATATATTACAGATAAGATTTCTCAAAAAAAAAAAAAACCAACCTACACTAGCACAAAAGAAAACTCCAGTGGGCGTGTCCTGGAACTGGTGGAGATTGGGTTATAATTGTCTGGGGGGGGCGCTTCCAGCTGCATGATTGACTAGTGTCATCGAACGCAAGTCCCTGATCTCCTTCACTTCTAGAACATAGAGGGGGGAGGCGCAGGGGAGGGGCAGCTGCTTGCCTGTATTTGGTTTTTGTCAACTACAGTACTTGGAAGCAGCACAAACCTTCAAGTTTTCAAACTGCCTCATATAAAAAAAAAAAAAAATCTGCTAACCAGAGAATTACTGAGGTATTCCATCCCACGTCTTAATCTTTTCCTTTTTTTTTTTTAAGTTTTCTCTTTTTGTCCAACAAGATGATTTCATGAGTGACAGAATTCTCCTTCCCAGACTGAGTTCCACATCCTAAAATGGTTCTTAGAGTTAAGCAAGCATTACTATGGGGTGAACAGCTTCTACAGTCCAGGAAATGCAATTAATTAATCTACTTGATTCATTCAGTTCTCTGAACAACGTAACCTTGGAATTACCATTTGAGAAAGCAGGCTCAGGGAGGTTGAGTGACTTTCTTGTGGTGGCCCAGCTTAGAAGGTTTGGATTTCATCCAAGTCTGTCTGGCTCAGTTGGCCTCTCCACCAAGAAGAAATTCAACAATGGTAGTTAGAGCACCTTCTCTGTGTGAGGCGCGAGGCATTTAAATTCCACATTCTGAGAGCAAAGGAGCACGCCATCCCCCTGCCAAGGAGCTCCTCCACCATCTTGACGGGATGGGAAGATGTTGGGCATGCAAGGTAAGAAGGTGAGACCAGCAGGCATGAGCTAGCTTGCTGCCCATCAAGCACTGGCGAAGGAAGCTGCGGCAGTCCAGGTCGGGCAGCCTCCAGCTAACTCCTTTTCCTTGCTTTTCAGTCTATAAAGGGAAGGCATGGACTGGCTGACCTCTGAAGCTCCATCCAACTCAGTGTATCTTCACAGTGACAACTGGGAACAGGTGAGCCACCCAGCACTCCAGGAAATAAGCAGCTTGGGCTGTCACCAGCCTCACTTGTCCCCTATCAGTCTTCCTCTACCAACAAAAAGGCTTCAAAAGGGTGACAATTGAGGGCAAATCCTCCTTAGCCTCCTCATCCACGACTGTCATATATAACAGTCACATACCGAAAGGAGAGGGCATCATGCTTCGTAAGGTAGGCCAAATGCACAGACACATACCGTCTGATCCATTCCCCTGAGGTCCCTTGAGTAATCTCATTCATGGAGAGAATGGAAAGTGGTGTCTGCCAGGGGCTGAGGGGGGGAGGGGGAGATGATTGTTTAATGGGCACAAAGTTTCCATGTAGATAATGAAAACTCCACAGACAGACCCAGTGATGTCCCCTCCACAAAGTGAACGCACCTAACACCGCTGACTAACACTCGGAAATGGCTGAGACAATAAGGTTTCTGTGAGGCTCCTACCTAGGAAGCTAGGCAAGGCAGGGGCTGGGCTCCTCGGACCAGGGCATCTTGGCATTCAGATTGGAAGGCACTTCCCAAAGACTTCTAGATGATGCTTCATGGCAAGTTCTGAATAACCCAGCCAGAGCGACATTTAGCCAGAGAACAGGTATCCCCAGTCCAAAACCATGTGTGCACATACCTAAATCTATAAGGCTAAGATATGCAGCCATACGTCCCAAGCATGAAGAGAGTGAGCGAAAGGCTGAAGAGAGAATTGAGTTTGGTTTAAAACTCAATTGGGTAAAAGCCATGAAGGCAGATCTGGAGGGAGAGAAAAAACAAGGCAACAAAATGAGCATTCCTGAGTGCAGCTGGTGGGATTCCATTTCATCTCCTCTGCCTCTCACCAAATCCACACCTGGGTCTCAGCTACCATCTCTCTAGGGGAAACTGAGGCATGGAGAGTTCGAGAGGCTTGCTCAGGTATGCAGGGCCCACACATGGCTAAGAGACAAAGGATGTAAGTCTGCCCCCGAGGGTCCAGTGTCCCATCCTGAGGTTCACTGGTTTGAAGATGCTGATAAGAGGCTCCATGACATTTGCCTTACTTAACATCTTCCTGCCAATCAGGAATCAGTGACGGAGGAAGGGTACACCATGCTCACTGGAGGGGAACCCTGGTTCTTTACAGCTTTTCCTCCTGTTTCCTCAATGTGTGGCCTCGGCCTAGCGGGTCTCTTGCTTAGGCCCTGGCTAGACCGCGGACCAGTCCCCCAGGTCTCAAACCTTCACAGGAACTTTCCAATCTGTGATCATGGATGAGTAGGTGATTACATTAGCTACATGACCCTGGAAGTTTTCTAGAAGTGAGGTCAGCATGGTCCACTATAGATTTCCCAACCCTGTGCATCAGGTAGCCTGGCTAAAATGAGATGCAGACTATGATGAGCCATCTTATACTACCAGGGCTTGGATCGGAGGGCCAAACTCACAGTTCCCGGCACTCGGAACACTTGGCAACTGTTTCAAGCTCAGAGGGTATGGATAAGATGCGGATTTGCACATTCTCGGTGCTCTCAGTTCCCTGGGGGCTCCCTGACACCACGTCTCTTGCGTCTGTTTGATTTTACTTTGAATGAACTAGACCAGGTCACGCCAAACCTAGTGTGTTGTTCCCCTCAATTTAATAACCAATTGCACATAGCCACTTGGAAGGGATGCTCTCCTCTACTCTGGACCTGCTGTGAATAACAAATTGCATGTAGCCACTTGGAAGGGATGCTCTCCTCTACTCTGGACCTGCTGTGTATGAGACATTGTCCAGGGGCCAGTCTGAGTACAAACGGGCCTTATTTTGTTCTAAGACTCCGATTTTTTTTTCTTCACATTCTAGCCATGAAGTTGTGTTTTCTTTGTCAGTGGTACAAGGCTGATAGAGCATCTATTAGTCACACAGAAAGTAAATATGGCCCCAGACACAGAGCCTGCTCTCAAGCGGCTACAGTGGCTAGAACCGCCATGCTGGCAGCCGGTTCCCCCCACTTCCAAGAGGAAACCTGAAGTTTAGTTTGGAAAGCCTGAGCTGACTTTTTTTTTTTTTTGCAAGAGAGCAAACTGCCTTGCAGTGAACCTCAGACCCCCAACAGCAAGCAGCTCAGCAAACCGTCCCGCGGAGCGGAGCGTGGTCCTCCAACAGCCGCTCAGCCAAGAAACCTTGAGAGAGTCGTGAGGCGGAGTGAGAACAGATTCACGGAGGAGCGGGGACCACAGGAAATATTTCTAGGAAACCTTCCCAGTGCTGACTCAGAGTTGATTTTCTCTCCCTTTCCTACTTGACTAATTTTACTTATTGCCAAGTACAGTTTTCCTCTTTGAGGAAACTTATACACAAACAAGGGGACAATGTTCTCTGGGGGGGGGGGTGGGCAAGAAACCTTTCTTCATGAGTAGAAAACACTGTCTGGAGAAGCTGCCAGGAGCACTGGCAGATCCCAAAGGTAAAGATGCTGGTGCGAGGGAAGCGCACTTCCTCAGAAAAAGACTGTGAATCATCACAGGGATGCAGCGGAAAGACCTAGACAAAGTGGCTGGAAGAGGGATAAGAACCCCACAGCAACTAGGAATCCGATTAACATCTGCCTGAGACAAACTAACCTAGAGAGAGATGGCTGTGGGCACAAGCCATCAACAACGAAGTTATCATGGGGAAGCTGCACTGGCCTCTTTAAGATCTGAGCACAGCACCCAGTCACAGTGGAGTAGGAAACATGGGGTGGGGGTTGGGGGAGGACCTCAAGGCAGAACTGTGAGTCCTGACTGTGGTGCAGCAGGCCAGGTGACCACCATTTTGGGTCTGAAGGCTTTGCATCAGCTGACCGTGGCCTCTCCACATCTGCTGCTCAGTGCAGGCTGCTCTGGCTGCGTTCCTGAGCATCAGCACAGACTTCCTACTGTTGTTTTTGCCTGTTGAGGGAAAAAAAATGTGCTCTGCACTGAGAAGGGAGCGTGCAGGAGGAGAGAGTGAATATAGTGAGGCGTACATGCCACGGGGGTTGAAAAATGCATCCTTCGTGGGGGCGGGGAGGTAGCAGGCTCGGCATGTCCAGCTCCACACGCAATGGAAGTGCTAGGGATGCACTGAGAGAAAAGAGCAGAAGCAGAAGCAAGTGATGGAGCATGCGTGCTCACCCCTGAAGAGCACACCCCTCACACAAGGCTTTCCAGCAACCGGTGTCTCCCCACTGGGGACACCCGGGCCACTTAATATAAAGCTTGACCCCTGGAGGAGGGGGTCAAACATTCTCTGCTGTGTGTTAGCGTGCATTGTCAAATGTCTTTGTCCTTCTAACTCAATCCTATCAGTGTGGCTGACTGCCTCTCTTCCTCGAAATGAACCGAACTAGGCAACAAGTCTCTCAACAAGGCTCCGTTCTGCAGGGTACCAAGAAGGGCAGGGCTAAGCTCAGTCCCCACAGAGAGCAGGGGGTGGGGGAAGGATCCTATTTATCATTTTCTAAAAACCCTACAAATCAAAAGCCAGAAAACTCTGGCACACCCAACCCTCATCATGCACAGATGGGCACCTGCATGCCATAGTCCTAGTACTGTTTCTCATCTCACAGGAGAGAGGGGAAAAAAAAAAGCCCCTCAGTGAGTCAAAGTATTCCAAAGGGGAATGTCAGCTCCTAGCTCATCAAATGTGAAGATTTGAAAAAATGAACCCTAAGGTCTTGGAGGACCTCATGAACCCAAGAAGAAAACACTCCGAGGGTTACAAGGAGATAATCTTAAACAGCCCAACTCCAGTCCACCAAGCCCTACTGGTTATTTATGAGGCACCTCTTTAAGTAGTAGCGGCCTGGGGGCTTGCTGGCTTGGCAGGTACCTACTGGCATGGGGGAACACCCAACACTGGTGAGTTATAGTACATCCTCTGGTCTTCTGCCTCTGTTAGAAAGCCAACTTTACCACAGCAGGTTCTTTCCAAGGCATGCCTCTTCCAAATGTATCTACTTTAGCTGCCATAAAATCCCCAGGGAACAGAATTTTGGGAAGGAAGTGAGAGAAAGGGAGGAAATTTAATGATGATTCGGGGTTGGTATGTTTCAGACAAAGATTATGGACCTGCATCCACTTTCTCACCAAGGTTGCGCCAACCCTGGCCTTTAAATTCCGATCACCTCCACTCTAAATGAAATCCACCACTCTCCAGAAAATCACTGATGAGTGTCTGGTTAGGGATGTGAAATTTTAATTTATTCCAGGTGGGTATTTTTGGATCAGTGTCGAGCCTCATTTATTGTGCTTAATCAACATTGGGTGAAAAGATACACGCGGAAGAAGACTGAGGCACAGACACTCTGAGTGAGGAGCATCCTTAGCAGGAGGTCACCTTTGCCAATCACCTCCACACATTCAGTTCTAAGGATGTCCATCCCTCTTCCCTAAACCTGATAAAATTCCATAAGCATGAGGGAAGCATCCAGCAAGGTGCTACTTTCTGGGTTCCATCTGAGACGGTTCCCCGAACTCACGCAGTGTCAGGGCAACTGGTAAAAGTGAGCACTCTGACCTGCCGTATACAAGATCGATGACATGGGAAAGAGCACCCTCTTCTTTAGTCCTCCTGAGGAGCCTCTGGGATCTCACCCACATCGAAGCCCATTCTTCCGGCCCCCACCATGTAACAAAAGGCTTCCTGCCAGGGTTCCTCTGCGATTCTATCTACTCTTGTTTCCTTTCCTTCCAGGTTTATCCTTGGGAAGGACCTGGTGTATCTTTGTAACTGAAGAGTTTGCTGCTACAGCAATATGGAGCTGCGTATCCATGTGCTGTATGAGGGAGACCCAACGGGCTGAGCCCAGTTTGGGGCAGCTCCTGAGGGAGCAAAACAGAGCTCACATCAAGACGAGAGTGGAAGAGTAATCAGCCTTTGCGTGTATCACTACATACACCACCTGTAACTTGTTCGTTTGTTGATGCAGGGTCTGCCTATGTAGCCCAGACTGGTCTCAAACTCAAGAACCTCTTGCCCTCCACCCCCAAGTGCTGGGATTATAGGCATGCACCACCATACCCGACTTCTGGTTAACATTCTAAATGAACTCAAAGTAAAACTGCGGAAGATGTGTGTGGTATGGTGGCCCACACCTATCGTCTCGACAACTCGGGATGTAGATGTAAAAGATGGAGAGCACGAAGCTAGCCTGTGCTACACAGCCAGGGAGAAGCCAGACCGGGATACATCTAAGATTTAATAAATAAATAAATAAATAAATAAATAAATAAATAAATAAATAAATAAAAGGTCTTTAAAAAAATTTTAAACGACAAGAAAAAAAGGGTGCAACTCACACAAGCAACAAAATGTAGCAGAAATGAAGTAAGGCAAATACAGACACTTGATATCAAAATTAAAACCATCAGAAATAAATCTAACTTTTTTTTTAAAAAAATGGGTGTGCAATAAGCTCCGTGAGTAATGATGCTCGTCACCAAGCCTGACAACCTGAGCTCAATCCCCAGGACCCACGTGATCAAAGTGTTCTCTGGCCTCCACATGCATGAGCATACACACACATAGTTTTAAAAAAGAAAGAAGGAAAGAAACATCTATTCTCATTAAGGTCTCTTTGGCAAACGACTTGAACAATTCGGCTTCCATACATACATCTGCAAGCGCTCTGAGAATATGTGTGCCGTGGCACACAAACTCCTTGGGCGTGTGAGTGCTCCCTCCCACACCTGTGTAGCTCACTGAAGCACAGCATTTCACCATATCAAACTCTTCCTGTACTTTATCACATCAAGTTAATGAAAACACAGAGGAGGTAGCTCTGAACGGACGTGAAAACTCGCATTACCTACCTTTATGCTTTCTCCAGTTAGGCGGTGAGAAATCCACCCTCGGGGACACAACCTGGAATTGTGAGCATCAGCCTAAATCTGTCCTTCAGCAAAATGGGTCTGGCCTTGGCTGCTGCTCTGCGTCCATCAGTGGAGACCCGAGAGAGGGAGGGAGCAGACTCCAAAAGGGCACAGTTCATAAGTAGTGTTCTCAGAGGTTCAGGAGACACTGTGTTTTCCTGTTGGCCAGAGGGGCCATCCTGGAAGGGTCCTGAATTTGCTCCCTAGCACAGTCTAGCCTCGCTCTGGCAACTGCAGGTGCTGATTCAGAATTCTTTTTCAACCCACAGTGACTTAGGAAGTAGGGAGAGAAATCACACTCCTGTGTCAACATCAATGTTCTTTGCCCGAAAGGCCCTGACTAGGACCTCTGAATGCCCTAAGCACAGAAATCTCCCCCTCTTGGGAAGGCACCCCACCCACCCTGGGCCATTTTGGTCCAGGGTAGAGTAGTGCTGACACCTAGGGGTGGTTATAAAAATCAAACCACAGAGAAAGCCAAGCCAGGACCTGCTCCTGCAGCGAGTGAAGAGTTTTACCCCTGTCCCCAAGTCTGCTTCCCTCTGCATTCAAAGAAGGTTCCCCCAAATCTGAGACATAGAGACATACATAGTCTAACTTTAAGAAAGATGGTCCACGCTCCATGCTACCTAGACTTCCTTTTGCCTGAGAGTAAAAAGAAGATGGAGGCAGAGCATGTAAAGCTCAAACACGATGCTCCCATGAGCTCCACGCTCAGGGGGAGACACAGGACAGGGAAAGGCAGGGATCCCAAAAGCCCAGCACGAGGCTGGTACTCTTCTCTTACCAAACTCGCTTGCACAGAGATGTTCAATGATGGCCTCCGATTTCAACTCGTTGTCACATGGAGGACACACTGTTGTACCTAGCAAGGGGAAGCAAGCAGAAACAGAAGCTGTCAGTCATGGTGATGGGGACCCCTGGACAAGAGAGCAAATGGGGGCCAGGCTAACAAGGGCTAAAGGTCTGGAATTCCTGAAAGGCATCCAGCCAATGGCCATGGAGGGATCTTGAGCTCAGGATCAAAGGCGTAAACAGATGAACGTGTTCTTCCAACATTTTGGCCTAGATATTGTCAAATGTGATGATTATTTAATCTACCGCTATCTGAGGTAGGTAGGGGCAGGTCCAGGCTGCTATGAGTACCTGAAAGAAAAAAAGCTTGGCTTATGAACTAAAACAGATCTTCTCGTGGTTTGTGTCTAGTTCTTCCCCTCCCCTTTACTCACTCCCCGCCACCCCCCATGTCAGCCCCCTTCCTATTAGGAAACTCTGAACAAGACAGCTCATCCATTTGACCAGGTCTTGAGGACCAAGAGAACAGTCATACTCAATTACTCAAGTCCAGGGCCCTGATGTGCCCAGGGACCTCCAAAAAGCGGGCTGTGGGCTGTGGGGTGGGGGAGGGGAGGGGCCGGCAAGAGCCACCAAATGGAGGGCAGAGCTGACTGAGGAGGAAACCCTTTAGGTGATCTTTCATGAAGGGCTTTGAAGAGGAGGGAGTGTGTGTGTGTGTGTGTGTGTGTGTGTGTGTGTGTGTGTGTGTGTATGGCAAACCACTGAGAGGTAGCTAGGTCCCTGTGGGAGGTGGCTTCAGAGGCCTCCTAGGAAGGGCAGAGGGAAAGTGTTTACAGGAGAAACCGCCAAGGGTTGAAGTAACTCACCATCTCCCTATAATTCCTCCTCGTCATCATCTATCAAACAACTAACAGTTTACTGACGACCTAGAAAACTGCAAGTACACTAAACAGAGTCTATTCCTGGCACCCTGCACACTGGAGGCTGGAGCTGAAAGGAAGTCACCCTGAGACGGCAGCCAAGGTGGGGTTCAGGTGTGCGGAGCACCTCTGCTCACTGGCCTTCATTTCCTTTCACCTGTGGCTCACCAACACCATCTCCTCTCCCTCCCCTTCCCCGCGCCTTGGGCTGTGAAATGGGCACCCCCTCCAGAGTAGCTGCTCCCCAGCCCTCTCCCTGCAGGGCAGGGAACACATCTCCCGCCTGTACCCACCAGTTTCTCTCCCCACCTATACCACACCCTGACAGCTGCCTTTCAAATTTGGGGGGCAGAAGCTTAGCAAAACTCTTTGGGCCAGATGTTGGAAATATGTTTGTCTCGCTCCCAGAGCTTGAGATTGGGTTCTGGAAATAATGTTTCTAAACAACAGCAACAAGATAAAAACCTCTTACCCAGAAGTCTCCATCATGGTGTTTGCTTCCATGTAAAGACAGAAAGAAAAAGGAAAGGATGTTATCGACAGGACCATGTGACCTATAATAGGAAAATGAACTGTGTGTTTGGGATTTCCTAGCTGTTTTTATGATTGCTTTTTTTTTTTAAGTAGAAGTTATCACATTGCAAAGTTCAAGGTATAAAACACTGAGCAAAGGAGTACCAAGACAGTCAAACATAAAGACCGAGTTTCTTCGGTCCCCTCCCTCCATACACCCCAATTCTACCAGCACTCTGAGACTCTGCACCCCCACAGGACAGATGTTTCAGCCTGTGGATTCATCTTGGCCTTCCAGCACTCTCAAGGCCTCTGGGAAAGGTGCAGGGTGGGGTTGCACCATTTATTTGCAACATGCCTCTCCCTCTTCTCAATACTTGCAGCCAGGAGCTGAGCAGCTTTCGCCGGAGAGAGAAGAATGTGTAATGTAATATTAATCTCTGCCCCTCGTGTGTCTTTGGGGCCCTGCAAGGCTACCTCACAGGAGGAATATACGGAGACTTTCATTGGACAGGTAAACCAAATCCTAGCTCTAAAGTGTGAAGCAAATGAATAAAAGACTAAGAGATTCTGTGCTTTGTTAATGTTTACGAGAAAGTGGAGGGCAAAGCCAACACTGGAATCAGTTAAGATGACTTGTAAAATCAATGTGCACAGGGAGAGGAGGGGTCGGGAGAGGTAGGGGGGAAGAGACGGGGGAAGGGAGAGGCAGGGAGATTGATTTTCCTTAGGCTGCTGCTCACTGAGGGGAGAGGAGGAAGTACCCTAAGGGAGCCTCTGGGAGAAGTGGGGGCTCCCCGGCCTCTACAGCCTGTGACTAAACAGCCTGGTTGACTTCATGCACAACAAGCCTAAACAACACAACTGAACGAGATGGGCACGTTCACACAACTCGGTGAAACCTGGCAGGGAAGGAGAATGACAATTTACCAAATTAGTCTAATGTATGTCCAAGTTCTAGACATCCGTCTCCGGGGATGGACAGCACAATTACCTTTCCTGTCACGGAAGCCAAGGTAGTGCGAGTCGCTACTGTTTGAAAGAGAGGAAATAAAAGTCTTTGGTTCATTTCTCATGATCAGGCTTGCCTTTAATAACAAAGCATTTCCCAATATTCCTAAAACTGTATATTAAGATGTAATGCTGTGTTGAAAATTTGAGATTTCCGTTTTAAGGGTGGATGAGGAATGGAATAAGGCACCTGTATGGAACTGAACTATCGTCCCAAAGTCCCAGGTCGTGTTCCAGGGTCACCAGTCTGAGCTTCTGAGGACCAATAATCTAACGTTTCTTAACCTTCCCCTATACACACAGCTTAACTCTCGGCTGACAGACAGCCCTGCAGGGCAAAGGGGGGTGCACATCATGTGGGACACCCTCATAAGGATGGTCTGCCGTTCTCGAGAGACACTGGTGCCTCTCACAAAAATCACAGTCACAAAACCAGCCACAGCCATGCTCCTGCCAGACAACAGAGAGAGAGAGAGAGAGAGAGAGAGAGAGAGAGAGAGAGAGAGAGA